>PVIH01000416.1:0-44165 GCA_004025045.1 Sigmodon hispidus | reverse complement strand
ATGGGATTGTAAGCTTGTCCAGCCACTTTGGAATGCAATATGGCGGTTTCTCAGAAAATTGAGAATCAATCTCCCCAAGGACCCAGCAATACCACTTCTGGGTATATACCCTAAAGAGGCACATTCACACTCCAAAGGTATTAGCTCAGCTATGTTCATAGCAGCATTATTTGTAATAGCAAGAAACTAGAAACAACCTAGATGTCCCTCAACTGAAGAATGGATTAACAAACTGTGGTACATCTACACAATGGAATACTACTCAGCAGTAAGAAAAAATGATATCCTAAAATTCGCAGGCAAATGGATGGATTTGGAGAATATCCTCCTGAGCGAGGTATCACAAACTCAGAAAGATAAGCAGGGGATGTACTCACTCACTAGTGGTCTCTAAACAAGCAAACAAGAAAAAAGCCAAGCATGCCCAGGCTGCAAACCAGGACCACTGATCAGCTTGGGATCAGAAACACCCTGGACTGACCCTTTGGATCCCACTCCACCTAGAGGAGCACCTGACTCACTCTTGAAGGAGGGGGAATAAAACTGGATTTGCCAGGAGTGGAGACTGAACTAAGCATTATTGGGTCAGTGGGACCATAGGACTGTCTGCTCCCTGCCCAGGGAGGGGATGGGGAGTTGTGGAGAAGAAAAATGACCTGATGTGGCGGGAGGGGGAAGGGACCTTGAATAAGGATATACAGAGATGGAAAAAAAATTCAGAGGGAAAGCTGAACACAAAGTAAATATATGTGTAGTAATCTTATTTGCATTATCACCCTTGATAAGTCATGCTTATGATTTTTATCTTCTTCATAGTTACTGTTAACTTATCAGCATTTTAAATTCATTTTACTATTTTTCTTGATAAATACAAAATAAATAAAGAAGGAAAAAAATTAAAAAAAAAAGATTGGGAAATCATAAGAGAGAGAAGCAGCATAAAAGAGACAGAGACAGAGACACAGAGATAGAGAACAAGCTTGTAGAAAAGGCAGTTCATTCCTGTAGAGAGACTCAGTTCATGGGGCAGATGACAATGAGGAGCCTGTCCTGGGCACAAGGAACTACAACCAGGGCGCCAAAGGAGCTTCAGATCTACAATAATAAGGCAATTCATCTAGAGGACAAAAATCTAAAAAACAAAAACCTAGAGAAAGAGAGACTGAAGATAAGACTTTAAAAAATTTATAACAAGGGTTTATAAAAAAAAAAAAAAAAAAAAAAAAAAAAAAAAAAAAAAAAAAAAAAAAAAAAAAAAAAAAAAAAAAAAAAAAAAAAAAAAAAAAAAAAAAAAAAAAAAAAGATGGCGTGCTGGCTGGTTTTGTGTTAACCTGATACAAGATAGAGTCATCAGAGAGGAAGGAGCCTCAGCTGAGGAAATGGCTCCCTGAGTTCCAGCTGTAAGGCATTTTCTCATTTAGCGATGAATGGGGAAGGACCCAGATCATGGTGGGTAGTGCCATCCCTGGGCAGATGGTCTTGAGATTTATAAAAATGAGGCTGAGCAAGCCAGTAAGCAGCACTCCACCAGGCTCCTGCCTTCAGAATCCTGCCCTGTTTGAGTTCCTGTTCTGATGTCCTTCAGTGATGAACAGCAATGTGGAAGTGTAAGCCAAATAAACCCTTTCCTCCCCTACTTGCTTTTTGGTGTTTCATGACAGCAAACACCCTGAGACATGAGGGAATACACAGCACTAAAACAGTGGCAAAGAAATAATCTGCTGTAAAAACAATCTGATGGTTATAGCTAGGGAGGCAGGAAAGAAATGAGAAATACCTTTGAATTTCAGGCATGGGAAGTTAGATAGATGCTGAATTATAGAGTTGCGGGGAAACTGGGTAAGGTAGTAAGAGTTGTTTAGGACAAGTTACATTCAGTGACTGCTGGGACATTCAGGTAGGACGCCTTCAGTAAGGAATTTGATTTTTCATAAATATCTAAGTGAGAGGTGGTTTCTAAAGCTTAATGTAGATAAAAGGAAGACACACAAGAACAGATAGGTTGAGATATAAACTGAGAGGGAAAATGTATTGGATTCTCATGACTCTGTTCATTCAGATAATGGGTAAAAAATAGAAATAACTGAAATGGAAACTAAGGTTCCTACATAGACCATGGAGCAAGAGGAGGTCGGGGAGAAAAGAGTTCAAGGATGAAGAAGAGATGAAGCTAATTCTGGAATGATGAGAAATCAGGTAAGACATAAGTATACTCAATTATATGTGACAATTAGAAGTAGTAAGTGGTAGCAGGGTTCACAGAAAGATGTGGGTCTCAGGGACCACTCAAGAAATAAGAATGTAAGGTGATTTTTGTTTCCCCTTGACTGATGAGGATAAAAGGAAATGAGCAGTAGTGAAAGAGGCTAGAGCTTTGGATAGAAGAGGCATGAACCTGTTAGAAGAGTCAAAATAAGAGGAAGAAAAGATTCAAGGAAAAGAATGGAAAGGCAATTCTGAGGAAGGGGAGGAAGGAACTGTTGCCATGAATATAGGGAAGGTCATTTCATTTCCTGAATCTAGGTGTTATGGGAGTGGTGTGGGACAGGTTTTGGGTAATGTCATCATTAATACAGTTAATGCAAAACATGATTAAATAAAGAAAATTGCAATGGTATTCCAATAATTATCATCATATTCATAAAGTTTTACCATATGTTTGGTCTTTATGAAAGTTAACTTTGCCAAGAGGTTTCCTTTAGGAACATATAAAGATTTCCATTCTCTTTGTCATAAACTTGTAATAAAATAAGTGTCATATGTTGTAGAAAGTATTTCTTACATGTCTGTCTTCTTCGGGGGTCGGACGAAGACTGACTAACTCCACCCTTTCCTACCTGCCTGCCCTCTGATTCTCCATCCACTTCTACGGTGCTGTGCATAGGCCAAAACAGTTCTTTATTTACAGAACACAGAGAACATTCCCACCACAGTCATGTATGTTTAAAAAGTAGCTTAATAACAAGTAAATGGAAAGCCAGTAAAAATTATTATTAACTTGAAATTATTTCTATCTTGGCCAGGATTAAAATTTCCCAAGTTACATGATCTATAGCACAAGTAACTTGTTTACAATTATTAGTCATTGATTATAACTTTTGATGAAATTGTTAAAATAGCTCATTTATCAAGGTATACCTGTTTTTACAGGCTGGGATCTCTTGTTCAGTAGGAAGGACCATCCTTCATAGCCACTGATATTATTACAATGCACCTTTTAAAATGCTAGCATATAACCATGCATCTGATTTTCAGAGCACAAAATCTACACTATTTCTGAGTTGTTGCAATTTTATTGACTCTAAAGATCAACTTTAGGAAAATTAATATCTTTTTCTTATTACTTTAGTCCATAAACACAACACATTTCCTCAGATTTTTAATTTATTGTTTTTACATTATAAATTGGCCTGATATACTTAAAAGAACCTTGGTTTGTTTTGCCAGGCTATTCTTATAATGTTTGTGTTAATTTCATGTAGAACGTTGTGTGGAGGCATCTGAATTTCTCTGAGGTAAGTATCTAGGTGAAAAATTACAGAATCATTTGCAGTGTTCTGCTACTCATTCAGTCTCAGCACTATTCTTCTACACAATGGCATTGTTACATATTTCCTTTTTTTCTTGTCACTTTATTTTATTTCATTTAGAAAATGAAGGTTTTTTTCTATGTAAAATAAAAGAAAAAATGGCTTCTCATTAAGCTGTATATTTTTAAAATAAAAATATACATTTGTGAGAAAAAAGAAAATCATTGTCCGCCCAAACTTTCAAAAATGTTCTCCTATACTTCCTAATTGAAGTTTCATAATTTTAGCTCTTACAGTTATATGTGATTTGTTTATACTTGGTGTGAAATGCATACCGACTCATTTCTTTTATACTTAAAAATATTCTTACATGTATAAAATGTATTTTTATCATAACCATACCCACTTCCACCCTGCACTTCAGTTTCTCTATGACCTCTACCCCAACACATTTCCTATCAAGTTCATATCCTCTTTATTAAAATTTTCTTTACTTTTCATTTATTGTTAAAAATGTTCAGGCAATATATTTTGGTTATTTTTGTTGTTTTTCACCTTCTCTTTAAAAACACCTCAAAACCAAAATATCCAAAACAAAGAAACCAGTAACTTGCTTTATCCAGTTAGTTCTGCCTATGTGGTATATGGCCAGCCACTGGGACATGGACAGTCTATCAGCAGCCACCTCACAACATCAAGTGTACCTCCTTCCCCAAGCTATCATCAGCTTCTAATAGCTCCTCAGTTATTGGTGGGGTCTCAGGAGGTTAAAGACAATTTCTTTGAGATTGTGACTCTGGCTTTTGAGAAAGCAATGCATCCTAGTGTCTCTGAGGTATTAGAAGGAGGTTCAGTTCTCTCAAGTGTTGGGGAAATTACAAACAAGATTTAACTTCTGTGACTGCGTGTACTATTAGGTTTGCTATCAAGACACAAATTTGGGGTGCCATTGGTAGTAACAAGACAAAATTAGGAATCTGGTGTAAGGTAAACAGAATGGACAAATACATTATTTTTATTCCCTGTAGACAGATAGCATCTATGTTTTTGGATTTATAACACCTTCTGTTGGCACCAATAGAAGCATTTAACAGATTGACAATTGGCAAAAGGCCATCATGGACAAACTGCAGCACTATGAGCAGAATACACATGGATGCATGCTGATTTAGAAGCAATATCAACTTGGCATGAGCCTTTTGGATAAAGAAACTGGAAGAAAATTGTGGATATGACTAATACTCAACAGAAGTTTCTTTTTACAAGATATTTGTCAGAGTGGGAAATAACTATTATACAGAGTAGGGCTTTCACAATCTTACACACTAATGATGAAAGTTCAGTACACATCAAGCTTTGGAGTGAAAACGCTGAATATCAAGGAGTATATGAAGGAAGACAATGACTATATCTGCAATCAAGCTTACAGGACTTTTTGAATTTCCTGGAACAGACACTGTATTCAAAACGTCATATTGGCCAGGCAGTGATTCTAACACCTGAAATATATATACATGTATATAATAATTAAATATATACATATACATGTATATACATATACATGTATATAATAATTAAATATATTCATAACTTGTAAGATATATGACAAATGTATAATATATATCAATATATAAACATGTTATATATTTATTAAATATTTAAATATGAATATCCTGGTTTTTGAGTAGAATGGAAACATTATGTGACAGCAAAATAATTCAAAACACCAAGATCTCATAACCATTAAAAATGTGGGTCAATATTGGGGTTTTATGATAAAATTTTCAAACTGTCATATGTTCAGAAATCTGAAAATAATGCAGGTAGAAGTGGTAGACTAAGAAAAAGTAATTAAAATAGAAATATAGGTAAGATAATCAAATGCACATTCTAAAATTGATATACACAGTATTTACATTAGAAAACTATTTGATTAGCAGACTAGACACAGGAGGAATAATTAGTTAACTGGAAACAGACTTTGTGAATACATCCTAATTGAAGCACACACGTAAAAATAAACAGTGAAAAAAATAGTGGAGATCTGTGGAATGGTGTAATTAAATGTAAGTTGCACATACTACATGTAAGTGGAATTAAAAATGGATAATAGAAAGACTGGACAAGAAAGAGGGGGTAAATAGCTGCTAATAGTCTTTCAAAATTAATGAAATATCTCAACACATAGGTTCCAGAGGCCCAATGAACTCCAAACAGAATAAATCAAGCAAGATAAATACAAATAAAATCATGCTCAAGGCATTATTATAAGATTATAAAAGGAAAAAAGTATTGAAAACAGCCAGAACAAATGCCTCATTGACTTTTGTAATAGTCAGGTTCTTATAGAAAAACGGAATATATAGAGAGACAAAGGTTTGTTATAAGGGACCAACTTGTGTGATTATGGGCGCAGGGAAGTTCTATGGCCTATTGTGTACCAGCTAGAGACCTAGAATAGCCAGTGATACAGTGTCTGTTCCAGGAAATTCAAAACGTCCAAGTCAACAATGTATACATAATCCTATGAAGTTAGTAGAAACAAGCAGAAAATGACATATCAAGAAAAGGAAATAACAAGAGCAAAACATCAATAAAACAGAAAACAAGTTGAAAAAGTAAAGCAATGTGAAACATAGGTGGTATTTGAAGAGTTTTAATAAAACTGGAAAATTTTTACAAGATTAATTTAAAATATGAAAAAACAATAACTAAAATCATGAATAGGTATATAACAGCACTATGAACATTAAAGACATCCAAAAGATAATAATGAGTGGTTTTATGCCCATATATTTTGAGTTCCTGACCAAAATAGAAATTCTTAACATACATGCTCAAAAACACAAGTACCTCAGTCCCATGCCTAGAACCCATGTGAAAATGCAGAGCATTGTGTGTACTTAGTGCTATGGAGATGGAGACAGGAGTATCCCTGGAGTTTACTGGAGCAGCCAATTTAGCTTAGCAGGCGAGTTTAAGCCTGATAGGAGACCCCTTCTCAAAGGACAAAGATGGTGTTCCTGTGGATGATATCGAAGACTGACCTATGTTCTTCATACACACAAGCACACATGAGCATGCACACACAAGCATACACACACACAAAGAAACATAACTTACTGAAACTCTTGAGAATAAAAAGGCAAGTCTGGACATCTATAAGATTAAATTTAAAATTGGACTAGTACTATGTAATAGGTTTAATTGCTGCCATTTCTCAAAAGATACACAGATCTGACATGTCCTGTGAAATAATCTGATCAGAAAAATATCTCAACAATAGTAGTTAAATTAAGGATTTTAAGATGACACACTCCATAACCTCAGTGAACCCTAAATCCATTGTCAGTGTAAAGAAGGTTGGCACTGGAGATCACAGAAAGAATGACCATAATCACTATGGCTTTGGATTTTCTAGTCTCAAAAACCATGAGAAAATACATTTCTGTTGCTTAAATTCAACAGCTTAGTGGTGATTTGTAGTGGTACCACTGGGAATCTCTTATACTTGTTATCTTTACATCAGATCTTCTGATATTCTCAGAAGGGCAACTTACCAGTGGCTATATCACTAGGAATCTGGATCGCTTTCCCCAGCAACCACGACCTTTAGCTCTTCATCCCATTCAGAATGGAACACTGATAGTCCTAATCTTGTGCAGGTCTTGTACAGTTAAACTTAGCTGCTATGAGTTTATGGGTGTGACACCCATGTTGTATCCAGAAGACAATGTCTGTACTCACTGACTCCCAACTCATTACATATGTCCAGCATAAACTTGGTTAAGACACATGAGAAGGTTAAAAAAATATGAGAAAAGTATCCAGTCTTTCTGAAGTTTTGCATAAACATTCAATAAAATTAGCAAAACTGGGCCTTGTTCTAAAAAATATAAAAATCATTTTAGAATGTAATATTTTAAATATAACTTTATAATAGGTAAACAAATCAAGACAGATTTTATTCTTGGGGGTTTTATTGACTAAAGCAGGGCAGGAATGACTCCTAGTGGGAAACCGTTTCATTTCTTGACTTGGGTTTTATAAGAAAAGTGAGTTGTTTTGATAAAATTCATCAAACTGCTCCTTTATAATCTATATACCTTTTTCAAGGTTTTAGAAAACTTTTACTGCTGAAATTATTTCTTTAGTCACATGATAAGATCTCTAATTAAAATCTTATACCAAAAGTGACCAAATCACATCACTGAATGAATTGACAAGTGTGTTGTGCCAATTCTGAAGAACTCTAAAGCACACAGTACTCCAGCAGCCAAGTGAATAAAGGGATTTGGGACCGAGTCCATCCACAGAGTCCTGAACATCCCTGAATGTTTTCTCAGTGCCAGAAAGAGTAACTCAAATGCAAATACCTAACTCCTTGCAGGACATTCATATAAAGTCCTAGAAAACAAATGGATATTCTAGTGAGGATATTCAAATAGTAACCTCTATAACTGCTTGCCCCACTCAAAATAATAAAAAGATGATAAACCAGAATGACCTTCCTGAGGAAACCTCTGGACCATTGAAGATTTAGAAGATGAGAGTTGGAGATTCCTGTTTTGCTATTATTTGGCTGTCCCATTTGGTCCATGCAGAACATAGGGAGACTTTGGAGCCTGACAATGGAGTATCAAAAGCTTTGACAAGATGTCATTCCAATTACAAGCCTTGTCCCTGATCTCTAATGAGTCAGATCAACATGTGCCCTGGTGCTTTGTTTGTACCAAATGATTCTCTAAATTTTTCTTTTTACTTGATCATGAACCCTAGAGCCATTCTTCTAACTACTGGGCACAACTACACCCTCTGTACTTTTATGTAACAGCCAGATCAGCTCCCTGAGCTCTGTCATAATCCCTCCATCTCCATGGTGTAACCATGCTGCACATTCGTCCCTGATACTATTGACAATCATGCTGATCAAACCTAATGGTTGATAAGTTGCAAATATTCTTAATAAACTGGAAAAATATATTCCAGAGGGTGAGAAATACTAAAATTCCCATCTCTATGAACTTGCCAATGTCTTCTTAAAATGCTATTTCATCTCACATATTTCAATGATGGATTTTAGTTACATTCTTACATATTCCTTGTATGGTATTTCTTTTTGTCATAGGATAACCATCTCTACTCCTTTTTTCCTGTCTAATGTTCTCCCCGCTCTGGTCCTCCAGAACACTGTTCAAAATGATACTTTACAGCAGCAATCCCAAGCATGGCTGGCAGTGACAGTGGGCTGGTGCAGATTGAGTCTCCATGCCAGCAGGTAGTGTGGATAAATGTTTGTGGGATGGTATTTCATGATTCAACTTTTCAGTACTCTGAGCTGTTCTAATAACCAGAACCACAGGCAGTGATAGACAAATTCTCTATTTCTTTTTGCAAAGAAATATTAGGGAGGAATCATGGCTTCTGCTCAGTACTCTTCAGCCTTGATCAGACCTACACTTACTTCAAGGAGTTTTGATCACTTTTAGTCAAAACCAGTCCAAATCCTGGTCATTATTTTTTATTCCTGGCTTTGAAGCCTAACAGGCATGTTGTTGCTTATCTGGTTGGCCCATGGTTGAAAG
The DNA here is from genome assembly GCA_004025045.1 of Sigmodon hispidus. NCBI lineage: Eukaryota > Metazoa > Chordata > Mammalia > Rodentia > Cricetidae > Sigmodon > Sigmodon hispidus. Next base: position 35,050 of record PVIH01000416.1, on the reverse strand, counting down.
TCTGGTCCACAGTAATAATAGACCTACATTGAATTTTTTTTTTAAGTTTTATCAATCATTATCATGTGTTTGGAACACAAAGTAAAAAACACCACACTATATTACCCTGGCATCATCAACCATTATATTTATAATAAAACTTGTTTGTTTATATAGAATCTACTAGTTTGAAAATATGCTAAATAGCCATTGCATAATTTTTGAGTTCTTTAGAATAACATTATTGTCTTTCTTCATAGTATCATTGTGTCACCATTATGTAGTCTTAAATGATAATTTTTGTATTTATTTATTTATTTATTATTTATTTATTTGCCTTGGTGTTTGCCTGGAACTGGAACTACAGACAGTTGTTAGCTGCCATGTGGGTGCTGGGAATCAAACCCCGGTCCTCTGGAAGAGCAGACGGTGCTCTTAACTGCTGAGCCATCTCTCCAGCCCCCTGTATTTTTTAACAAACTAGAAAGGACACACTACAAAGCATAAACCTCTAGTAGGTTTTACATGAGTGAAACTGCCTGCCTAAACAAATGGATTCTTGATAGTCGCTTGAGTTGTTTACTTAAGTAGATTTTGACAGTGTGCAAGTTCTTACGAGAACATAAGAAACGTTTCCAAAAGCAGGGATTTTAAAATTTATTCTACTGCTTATTTTGAATGTTCCTACACATAATTTAGGGAAATAAAATGCGCAAGCCTCAGTCTGAACATTTATGTCCCTAAATGATCTCCAGTTTGGACTAGAATCTAAGCATTTTAGTCTAGTAAACCAGCAAATATCAGAGTGGGTGGAGCAGTTGGGGGCTGTGGCTGGAGCTTTTTAGCTGTAAGCAGTTCATTCTGAAGTTTCCTAAAACCAAGCTTCTTATGCTTAAGAACTAGTTTTCTTGTTTTCTCACATTGCCTTTCTCTGGATTTGATAGCTGTTGATATTAACCAAATTAATTCAGACTTAATCTCAGGTTAGAAAATGTAAAGAATTTTTCTACATGTTCATATGTGTTTTGAAAGTACTTTTCTGGTAAAACATTTGGAATTGGTTCAAGTACAAAAATGACCTAGATATCTCTACTGGTAATAAAAATGTATATAAGTCAGGTAAATCAAATACACTTGCTTCTGGTTCATTCAGTACTAAAATATTTTGTAAGTAATATATGATCTATAATGGCACAGTGAGGTGCTTAGGGCATCTGATTGTTATTAGAAACAAACAAACAAACAAAAGACCCATAAATAAATTTTTACTTGGCTTAAAACAGCTAGTAAGTATGAACTTATGACACAGATACAAGGAAATATTTTATTGCTTATTTCATTTTTCATTACATGTGTCTGTGTGTTGGCATGTGTGCTTGTCTTGGTGTCTCAGTTACTTTTCTATTACTATGATATGACACTGTGAGCAAAGCAACTTATAGAAGACAGGGTTTATTGTGGGCTTATAGTTTCAGAGAGTGAGTCCATGGCCATCATGGTACAGAGCACAACAGCAGTCAGGCAGTAAAGGTGCTGGAGAAGTAGCTAAGAACTCATGTCTTTGCACAAGAAAGACACACACACACACACACACACACACACACACACACACACACACACATACACAGTGGGGATAGAAAATGGGCTTTTAAAACATCAAAGCCTGACCTAGTGACATACCTCCTCCACCAAAGCCACACCTCCTAATCCTTCCCAAGCAGTTCTTACTGGGGACCAGGTATTCAAATATATGAGCTTGCTTGGGCCATTCTCACTCAGGCTGCCAGAGAATGTGAATGTGAGGCTCATGGAAAGCAGAGTGTTTAGATCTCACTGGAGCTTGAGGTGCAGGTGACTGTGAGCCAGTTGATATGAGTGCTGAAATCCAAATTCATATCTTCAAAAGCACTAGAACCATTCATAACCATTGAACCATTTCCTCAGCCCTCACATAATTATCTCTTAGTAACAACTGCATAACAATGACTTCTTGAGTAATTTGTACATAACTAAATCATTTCCTTTCTTTTTTTTCTGTTTTTCAGTTTCTATCTCCTAAGGAATACTTTCTTCTGGAATAAAATGTTTGAGCCAATCCCAGAAAAATACTTTCAAACATATATGAGCATGTAGAAAAATTCTTTTCTCTCTCTAGCCTGTGATTAAGTCTAGACTAATTGGATTAATGGGGTAGAGACAATGTAGTAATTATCTGTTTAAGCCATAGAGAAAACTGGAGGACATTTTACGGAAGTCAAAGCCCTAATATCCAGTTTGACCAGACATTCTTTCAGTCCAGCACTGTTGCCAACCCCCTACCTCCACCCTGCTCTGCTTTTTGCTTTGTTACCAGGACAAAAACATTTTAGAAACCTGAGAGCTTCAGGGTCAGAGGGTGAAAGTCAGCTTGTCACCGTGGTCATTTTCATGTATTTCTGTGCAGCTGGCTGTTCCCATTGAAATCTCTATCATCTCGTCCATGAAGGTGACACATCTGTGTCAAGGGCTGACTTGGAAGGACCAAAGTAATAATGAAGCATAATGAGAAAACACAACAAATGCCCTTTCCCTCATGAACACAAAGAGAGCTCATTTTCTAATCACAGGGATGCCTCCGGCCAATGCAATAAAGGGACTGTGCTTCTTCAAGTCTCGCTTTCAAAACTACCAGTGTGATCCGGAAGGAAGGGTCTTCTCTCGCCATCTTCCTCAGGTTGTGTGACCCAGGAGGATTAGTCAGAAGGTGAATTACAAGTTTCTCCAGTATGGTATATAGAAAGACCTTAACCTTACTCTTCTCTTCAGCCCAGGGAACTGCTCACTACTTTAGTGAGACAGGAAACTTTCATGTCAGCAACAGAAATGTGGAGAGAGTGGGTGCCAACAGCACCTTCTTTTCTAATCCATGGATCACAATGACCATCAGGAAAGAGGAAGGTCATCGTGCTTTAAAATGGACAAGTAAGTCGAAAGGCAGAGATTCACAGAATGCTTATGCTTTAAAATTTTATCTTTAAAATCATGTGCATGCGCCTCCCCACCGTGTGTGTGTGTGTGTGTGTGTGTGTGTGTGTGTGTGTGTGTGTAGTTACAGGTGATTGTGTGTCAACGGACAGAGACTCTAGAAACTGAACTTGGATTCTCCAGAAGCGAATGACAATGGCGAAAAGGCCGGTTAGGAAGCCATGGTCCAGGCCAGAGAGACGGACAAGGGCTACAGTGAGACAATGGTGATGGGGTAGAGGGTCAGACGAGGCTATGGGAAATGTCACCAGGGGACACAAAGTCCCTTTAAAACACACTCAGAAGGAAACATGAGGATGATTTTATTGGAATCTGAGAGGAAAAACAACATAGCAGGCAAGCTAGAGATGTCAATGGCTGCCGGAAGGCGGGAGCTACGTAAGAGGAAAAGAATCATGCCTTCTGGGTAATTGTTAAGAAAGCAGACAGGCTTAGCAGTGGAGACTGCTAGACAGCTGCATGAAGCTGCGAAGGGGCAGGTGAGTGGGTACTGTCTTCAGGGATTGTGACAATGTCCAGTGTCATGGCAACTAGGCTTTGGATTTTGACTGATGTCAAAAAACAGAGATGCAAAGAGGGAGGAAGGATCTAAAAAGATGGCTTAGTGGGTAAACCCAGGTCCTTACTTTGCAAGCATGAGGACTGGCCGGGTATGCTTACACGTGCCTGTTTCCTTCGTTTATTCTGAAATCTTATATTACTTATAAGTTCAATAGATGTTCATTAATCACTCTTAAGAGATTCAATTGTCTAATTCCCATTTGGTTAAACAAATTATTTAAACATAGTATTGTGCATTTATTCTGCTTAATTTCTTTTTAGGGAGTGCAAAAATTGACTTCACAAATAAAACTTTCTCAAGCATGGCTGACTCTTACAGGTAGTATAATTTAAACCTATAAACATGAAGAAGATTTCTTTTATTATTCATACTGTATGCAAATTTAATAAGACTCCAGCCCAAATTCACAAATCTAGAGCAATCACTTAAGTTTTCAAACTAAACTGAAAAAATTTAAACTGACCTGTGTCTTAATTAAGGTTTTTGTTACTGTGGTGCTATTAGGAGGTGTTTGGCACTATTAGAAAGTATATGACATTATTAGGTGGTATGGCTTTGTTGAAGTGGGTTTAGCCTTGTTGGAGGAAGTGAGTCACTATGGGGGCGGGCTTTGAGGCCTCCTATGCTCAGGGTACTGTCCAGTGTCTCAGTTGACTTCCTGTTGTCTGCAAGATATAGGACCCTTAGCTGGTCTTCTAGCACCACCTCTGCCTGCATGTTGTCATGCTCCCCACCATGATGATAATGGACTGAACCTCTGAAACAGTAAGTGAACCCTTTCAATTAAGTGTTTTCCTTATAAGAGTTGCTGTGGTCCAGAGACAGCTGACTCAAGCTACTGGGAGCTCACTGACTCTGGACTGACAGCTGGGGAACCTGCATGGGACCAAACTAGGCCCTCTGCATGTGGATAACAATTATATGGCTTAGACAGTTTGTGAGGCCTCAGACATTAAGACCAGGATCTATTGCTAGTACATGAACTGGCTTTTTGGAACCCATTCCTTATAAAGGGATATCTTGCTCAGCTTTAGGGGAGGGAGGCTTGGTTCTGCCTCAACTTGATGTTCCAGACTTTGTTGATGCCCCATGGGAGGCCTTATTCTCCTTGATCAGGTGGGGCGAGCTGGGGTGTGAGTGGGAGGGGAGGAGGGAAGGGGACTGTGGTTGGTATGTGGAAAAACAAAAAAACGAACAAACAAAACCCTTAAAAAAAAGTTGCCAAGGTCACGGTGCCTATTTGTAGCAATAGAAACCCTAACTTAGACAGACATAAAGCATTGTTTAGGGCAGTTGTGTAAACATCCGTTTACTCTAATTTGAGCATTTTATAGAAAATAAAGGTGTAGAGAAGAGGAAGAGGGGGGAGGGGAGGGAAGGGGAAAGGGAGAGGAAAGGGCTCCTTGTGGACAAATCCAGTACTCTCCCCACAAGTTTCTAAGGCCATATCATTGTTCTTTTCGAAAAATCTAAGCATCAAAGGGTATCAGGGATCTCAAGATATAGAGAGGAAAGTAGACAACCTGTGTGTCCCATCTGTGCCAAATCAGGGGATTCCTACCACTAAGGCTGAAGATGCTCGCTCCCCTCAACACTGCCACAGCATCTTCACTGGGCTCTGCCATGAGCTGTGCTTCAGGTGAATACATAGAAGTTGAATTTCAAGAAGATAATTCTAGAACATAAAATGGGGGGGGGGGAGAGAGAGCTATTTCACTTCCTCAGGTAATTAACACCACTAGAGATTACATGGTGCTTATACTGACTCCAGTTCTCAACTCCAAAGTTGAGAGAGTTATTAAGAAATAAACTAGAGGGAGAAAGCAAGTAAGTGAGCAAAAGAGAGAGAAAGGGCCTATGTGACTCTGAACAGCCTTGGCCTTTATCTGCAGACTCCATGGGTTTCTCTCCCCTCCTCTCTTTACCTCATTCACCATGAGCATCTTAAAAATAGCCAAGAGACTCGTGGGACACACAGTACTATAAGCCGTAATTATGGTGCCTTATTTTTTAAGAGTTTAAAAGTGCATCTTTATGGCCTTTTGTAGCCACGGTAACTTTTATATGCTTGATTGACATAAACCATGCATTTCCTCAGACTGCTCAAGCATGGAGATTGTAGTTACCCTGCTCTCCCATCCTCCAGCCCACAGCCCTCCTCATTTGTTTAGTAATGTTGATTAGCCGTAGTTCAGAGAAGGCAGCTAGTAACCCTGATACAGTCTTCTGGATGCTGTAAAAGCTACATTGAGCTGAAATAAAGGGTCAGTGATTCATGGCTGCACATGTACCAGGACGTTAGAAGGTCCTGTACTTACAGATCACACAGAGGTCAAATTTCATGCTTCCTTATGTGGGGGTTTGCATCTTCCTTTTTTGACTTAGGATTTTTTTTTTTTAAGTAAAAGACATTGCCCTTCCCTTTCAAGTAGAAGAGATATTTTCATACCACAAATACATATATACTTCCAATGTTTCATAGAGTGAAATAATATCTCACAGGAATAAGCCAGACTGTCTACTTTTCTCAGAGTTTTGATCAGAAAACTAAATATGGTCTAAAGGCTTCAGACCAATATCCTCATCTATATAAAACCAAATTTCTATCCAGAGTCTATGAGTTACATGTACAAAGATAAATGTGGCTTTACTTCTTCCAAAATGATGGATTTTCTACACTGAGTAATCAAAACGCGAACTCTATATCTATCATACAAATGGCTTCATTGCATTGTCAAAAACCAACAAACAAGAATTGACTACTGATATTTCCCAATTGCTCTGCAGTACTTAAAAGAAGTTTGGCTATCTCTGGTAGAGCCTTCTATTTGTTAGAGTTGGATGACTCTTGAGTTGAGAATGTCCTCTATAACCATATATTAAATAAGTGATTTATACTGCAGTGATTTCTGCACTTGTAATAAGGAATTTCTATGAGGAGCAACTCAGTCTCTTCATGTTTTACTGAAACCCATTGTGCAAATACTTCTGGAAAGCTGCCTGCAGTTCACCCTTCTTCAGGTTTTCTTGGACTGGACATCTATTTCAGTCACTGTGTGGAGTTACTAACAACTCTTCCCTTGGGTGACTGAGGAAGCAAGGTGGCCTGGAGAGTTGTTTTACCTCCCCATTTTCCCTCAAGTAGACCAGGAATTATTTGCTAAGTGGTTACACAGTGAAAGCAGCATACTACATTGAGACTATGATTAATTTACCCTGAGGATAGATTTACAGATTAGTATTCTCCAATCAAAAACCAAACCAAACCAAAAAAAACAAGATTCCAGGGTCTACATTGCCAGGACTTTTCAGACTCTACAAGGATCAATTCCAAATCCAAGGATAGGCAAGAAAGTACACAGACAGCATGTCTTCATGTCCATCTAGTCCTGAAGTCTTACTAGTTAGACTAGAAAAACTTATGGGCACATGGACTGGGATAGGTCAGTTCATCTTCTTAAGGAAAGGAGCCTGTGAGGATGATGAGGTATTCTGTATACCTCATCACCAGTGTTTTCCTATTAGAAAGAGGAAGTGGGGGGAATTGGGAGAGAGAGAGAGAGACAGAGAGACAGAGAGACAGAGACAGAGAGAGGGAGAGAGAGAGACAGAGAGACAGAGACAGAGAGAGGCAGATTAAATCCTCATTTGGCTAGTTAATTTTTGAAATGGTAATTCTTTCTACCTCCCACTTGTCACTCCTGTTTATTCATAGAATTAACTATCTCCATGTGTCTTGTCTTCAGAGAAGGCCTGAGGGCAGAAAGCACCAGGAATATTTTATATTTACTTCTTACAGCTCAATCTATTTTAGAAAACAGTCTTTTAACTATGGTTTCAAAAGGATGTAGGGGTGAAAAAAAACTCGTCCTCCACACTAAATAGCTGTAAATCTCTTACAGCTTCAGAGATTTAGTTCATTATCCTCAAGGTAAGGAGGATGGTGGCATGCAAGCAGACATGGTAGCTGAGAGCTCTACAACTAGATCTGAAGGCAATTGCAGAAGAGATCCTCCAGGCCTGGTTTGGGCTTTTAAACCCCCCAATGACAGACACACTTCCTCCAGCAAAGGTACAACTACTCCTTATTGGCTACACCTCCTAATCCCTCTCAAATGACACCACTTTCTAATGACAAAGCATTTAAAATACATGAGTCAATGTGGGCCCTTCCTATTCAAACCACTGTAACCACCAAGAACAATAGCAATAGCTCCTATTGTTTGGGGTGGTTGTGGTTGGGCTTCCCTGAACAACAACACAGAGGGAGGTATACCACATCTGGCACTGGGCTTCTTATTTGATAACCTATAACATCAGAGAGGAACATCTTCCAGCCCTGCAGGGTATCTCTGTGTAAATTATTTTTCTCATCTTTCCTTCCTTTCTTTCTTTTTTTGAGACAAGGTCTCACATTGTTGGCCTATAACTTGCTATATAGACTGAGATGGCCTCCAACTCATAGTCATGTGCTGCTTCAAGTTTCTGGAAATTGTGGTCAAAGTTGTGCACCACTATGCCCAACTAAAACTGGTAATTGGGACAATCATAGACCCTAAAGAGGAACCCACTATCATCACTTTGCTAAATAAACAACTAGTCAAACTGCCTTCTAAATATTCATGTTTTATCCATAGATTAGTTTGTCCCTCAGCCTATGTCAGAGAAGCTACTTATTAGAGTGGACAGCAATTAATTCAGAGGTTATAACTGGTTGTGGTGTTAAAAATAAAGGATTATCAATATCAACCTTAAAAGTTCAGAGAAAAATCACATCTTGGACTGACTCCTTGGATCCCACTCCCCTTAGAGGAACACATGACTCACTCTTGAGGTTGGGGGGAAAAAACTGGATCTGCCAGGAGTGGAGACTGAACTAAGCAATATCAGGACAGTAGGACCTTGGGACTGCCTGCCGCCTGCTGGGGTGGGGGGAGTTGTGGAGAAGAGAGAATGACCTGATGTGTTGGGAGGGGGAAAGGACCTTGAATAAGGATATACAGGATAGAAAGTGTGACTTCTTTGTTCATAATAATAATAATAAAAAAAAAGAAAATAGATAAAATAAAATTTAAAAAAAGTTCAGAGAAAATCATAGAAGAGGTCATAGAAAAAAAAGAACATTCAAAAGGTAAGGAGGTGTGTTACAGAAAAACATCTTCTGGATACAACATGGTCATCCAATTCATGGACTCACTGCAGCTGTGATTACTACACAAGACTTGCACATGATTGGGCCATCAACATTTCATCATCGAGAAATGAAGGGGCTCATAAGGCTCTATGCCTCCCAGAGGAACTATTGACAGTTAATAGTAGATGGGGAAGAAATAACACTTTCTTCAATAGTGAAGCCACTGACAAGTTCCTATGTTCTAGTGAATAACCTTTCACTAATCCTCATATAAACAACCATAGTTAAATTTAGTAGGCCATCCCTAACTAAACATAGTAGGCCATAGACATGAATCCATTAAAACTGGAGGAAGAGTTGTTGAAAATAATAAGTGTTTCAGAGGAATGAGAAAGAGTAATAGGTGGTACAAATGATTAAAATTCATTGTATTCATTCTGGCAAATTAAAAGAAGAGATAATTTTTTTAAAGGGAGAGTGAAAAGAAGAAAAGACAAAATGGAACAACAAACATTTTGAAAAGAAAATAATATAGTAGAGATAAAAGAGTTAAATTCCTTCAAAGAAGGTAGAAAAGTAAAGATTGGAAAGAAAATGTCCAATAAGTAATTAGAAATCTATGGGGAATATGTTAGCCCTAATATCCAGGAATCATGTAGCAGGTGTTCTGTGAAGACAAGGTGATGGTGTCCTCTGACATAGTCACTAAGAATCTAGCTCCTCAACTGAGGCATAGATGAGTGATGAACAGATTAGACAGATAGATAGATAGATAGATAGATAGATAGATAGATAGATAGATTATGGATGATAGAATGATAAATGGATAGATAGAAAGATAGGTAGAATGGTGGTAGGTAGATAATAGAATGATAGATGGATAAATGGGCAGATAGGCAGAATGATAATGAATAGACAGATAGCCGCAAGTTGATGGGAGTTGCCTGCAGTCCCATCTATTTGATTTGAAATAATTAGATTTTTAATGATGATGATATGACCCAAAACACATTGATAGTAGTAAGGAAAAAAAAAAGCAAACAGATTTTCTAAAGTATAGGAAGGAAAATGGTAACTTACTAGTTTTGTAGCAAGATAGTTCTTTAATCCACTGATGGTCCTTCACTAACCTTAGTAAGAACAGAAGAAGGACCTCTAGTCTAGAGGACAAAACAGGAATGAAGAGGGGAAGAGAAAAGAGGAAATGATGGGAGGGGGAAGGAAAATGCTATAGGGAAAAATAAATAAAATTATTCAGAGGCTCATGACTTCTTAACTTCTTATCCCTACAGATAACTGATAACCATAGCAGTGATTTGGGGAAAAAATGAACTATGCTTAATAAACACTATTTAAATGCTAATTCTCATGGGTAACTGTGCCTGTATGAATTTGTACGACTGATTTTTTCATAAGGCAATTTTACAAGAACCTAAAAAGCTGCTTATATTCTCTGCCTCAGAAATTTATTTATCTTAGATTTGCAAAAGTTGGCATGTTATCATTTATAGATTTAAAGCTGGCACTTATGTACTATAAATTCAGTGGTCAAAGTGTGTTATACAAGTATATGAAAATGTTACTATTTGAAGTCTTCTGTTCAATCCCCAGCATCAGAAAAACATTGGGCTAGGGGTTGAATGTTTGTCTAATAAGTCTGGGTTCTTAGATTTAATCCCAGGACTGGGAAGAAAGAACAAAAAATAGAAAGAAAGAATTAGACAGAGGAAATGAGGAGAGAATTACAATGAAAAACATTTATTTGTACAATTAATTTTATTAACTAATAAAGGCAGTATATATTTGGGGCCCCTGATCTTCACACCTTTAATCCAGCACTCAGCAGAGCCAGTCAGATGTAGGTAGATCTGTATAATTTAGAGGCCAGGTGGGGCTACACAATGAAATACTTTATTTTGTGTGTGTGTGTGTGTGTGTGTGTGTGTGTAAAGTATGTGTCTGGAGGAGAAGGAAGTGGATGTCAACACAGTGTTTGGTAGAATCCCTGGGGAATGTACTGGGAAGAGTTGAAAAGCAATAATCCCATGTAGTGGGTGATAGTGGGGAAATTCTAATTTCAGTAGCAAAAAATAGAAAAAGCAACTTCATAAAGAGGAGCAGAGAGAGTCCAGAGTCCATTTTAGAGAGCTCAGCCTCAATTGTGGAGTGCTCTGCTCCCTATGTAGAATGAATCACAGGAACAAGATTGAAACCACAGTTCAATAATTTTCATTAAATTCACTTTATACCTAATATATTATATATAATACAGTTATATTATATATAAAATTTGTATTGTCTTTAGACCCTCACAATCTCCTCCAAGATCCAAGTCCACTCCATTTTATACCTACCCAATTATGTGTCCTTGTTAAAAAGAAAATCAGTACAAGACCCACTGCACAGTCTCCCTAGTGTTGCCTACACACTCTTAGGCATGTAGTCATCTACTGTAGCTTGTTAGAGCTATCAGGATCCATACTGTGATGTAAAGTCAATCATTTCTTTCTCTCCTGCTTAAAAAATATGGCATATGGAAAAACTCTGTCATAATATTTCCTTCAACACAATGTAGCTTGCAGAATATTTTCCAGCTACTCCTAGAATTTACATAAGTATTTTCATACAATATCTCATAATGAGGCATTTTTATGTGGTATAAAAAATACTATGAAAATGAGAAAGCCACATTCTGGGCTGTGCTATTGTATATATTGTGTTTCTGATATGCTTCATCTTTGGGAAGGGACTGGAATGTGTAGGAGGAGGGGAAGTGCTAGTCTATGGAGACCATGTTCTTAGCTTGCATAGAAGCAAGCTGATAAAGGAGCTTGGGCAATGGGAAACAGGCAGAAACTGGAGAGCAGAAAAGTGCAAAATCCAAAGCAATCTTCATTTGGAAGTGATCCCACAATGGCTATAACTCAGACTCTGTCCAACTGATTATCTTATTACTGCTCATTTAAACTCTTGGATTTTCTATTGCCACATAATTAATCCTGGCATTGATGACTTCTCTTCAAAATTCATTTCTTAGATTACTCTGTGATTTCTGCAAGGATTAGGTACTCATGTACATGCACATATACATACACGCAAAAATTACAACCAGACTATATTTAGAAGCTGAAAACCGTTTTAGCTTAGTTTATTTCTTAATAGTTTAGACTTTTAAAATTTTCATTTCAAAAGAGTGTTACTCTCCTCATAGCTGGCCAGAGAGCCCAGCTAGGACAGCCTGCAAGTATGGGCAACAGGGCACAAACCATGCTGCCCAAACCTATCACAGATCCAACTCCAGATGCTGAGACAGAGCCTCTGGAAATCCCCATCACAAAAGTGGCTTTCTGAGACACAGATTCTGGAGAACTCCATCACAAGAGCTCCAGCTACATATCTCAACTGCTCCCTGAGACACAGACTCCACTGCCTCCACTTTCTCCAAGAGCTCCAATTATATCAAGAGCAGGACCAAAATAGTGGACCAAAAACAGCTTCCTGAAACACAGAAAATGCTTGCATAGATAGGAGGAAGAAATGAGTAGATGCCAGTGCAAAACTACATTTAACAACATAATGAACAATATGGCACCATTAGAACCTTGTGGTTCTACAATAGCAAGATCTCAACATCTCAATATTAAAAAAGCAAAAAAAAATGTTTAAAATATCTTTATAAAGGTGATAGAAGCCTTTAAAAAGGAAATTAAAGAAAAAAAATGAAAAACTACCTTAAGGAAATAGAGGAAAAGACAAGCAAAACAATGGAAAAAAATAAAGCAAGACTAGAGAACCAAGAAAAACAAAAAACAAGCAAACAGGTGAAGAAAACAGTTCAAGACTTAAAAACTGAAACGGAAGCAATAAATAAGACATAAACTGAGAGAATTCTGGAAATGGAGAATCTGAGTAAATGGACAGGAACTACTGATGTAAGCATAACTAAAAGAATTCAAGAGATGGAAGAGAGAATCTCTAGTGTAGAAGATACAGTAGAGAAAATAGATTTGTAAGTAAAAAAACCTCTAAAGTTGAAAAACCCATAACACAAAAATCCAAGAAACAAACCTCAGCTTCAAAGACGACACTGGCTCAGAGTAAAGAGTTGGGGAAAGACTTTCCAATTAAATAGACTTAAGAAACAAGCTGGTATAGCCATCCTAAAATATAATAAAATAGACTTCAAACTAAATTCAAAAGAGATCAGGAAGGACATTACTTATTCATCTCAGGAAAAATCCACCAAGAAATCTCAATCCTGAATATTTATGCCCCCAATACAAGTGCACCCACATGTGTAAAAGAAACATTACAAAAGCTTAAAACTCACATCAAACCACACACAATAATAGTGGAATATTTTAATACCCCACTCCCACCATTGGATAGGTTTACCAGACAGAAATATAACAGAACAGATATTATGACTCAAATGAACTTAAATATATACAGAACATTCCACCCAAACACAAAAGAAAACACATTCTTCTCAGCACTCCTTGAAACTTTCTCTAAAATTGACCACATAATCAGTCATAAAACAAATATGAATAGATACAAAAATGGGAATAACCCCTTGTATCCTATGAGACCACCATGGAATAAAGCTAGAGTTAAACAACAATACAAATCACAGGATGCCTACAAACTCATGGAAACTGAACGTCTCTCAATTGAACCACCTCTGGGTCAAAAAAGGAGTAAAGAAAGAAATCAAAGACTTCCTAGAAATAAATGAAAATTAATCTATAACATACCCAGACTTTTGGGACACAATGAAAGCAATGCTAAGAGGAAAATTCATAGCACTAGATGCCTACATGAAAAACCTAGAGAAAATCTCACACAAAAGACTTAACAGCACAGCTGAAGGCTTTAGAACAATTACATGCAAACTCACCTAGAAAAAGTAGATGAAAAATAATCAAACTCAGGACTGAAGACAACAAAATTGAAACAAAAATAAAAATACAAAGAATCAAAGAAACAAAGGGTTGATTCTTTGACAAAGTCAACAAAATAGAAAAACCCTTATCCAAACTAACTAAAAGAGAGAAAGAGAATATTCAAATTAACAAAATTAGAAATGAAAATGGGGACACCACAACAGACACTGAAGAAATCCAGAGAATCATTAGGTTATACTTCAAAAACCTGCATTCCACAAAATTGGAAAACTTAAAAACAAAACAAAAATGGACAGCTTTCTGGACAGGTGCCACTTACCAAAAATGTAAAAGGAAAACAAAACAAAACAAAACAAACAAACAAACAAAAACCAAAAATCATTCAGGGCCAGGCCAGATGACTTCAGTGCAGAATTCTACCAAAATTTCAAAGAACTAAAACCAATACTCCTAATCTTGTTCTACATAATAGAAACAGAAGGAACATCACCAAACTCATTTTATGAGGCTACAGTCACCCTCATACCCAAAGATGTGATAAAGAAAGAGAATTACAGACCAATCTCTGTCATGAACATTGAGGCAAAAATACTGAACAAAATACTAGCAAACCAAATTTAAGACTATATTAAAAAAAGATCTTCCATCATGATCAAGTAGGCTTCACCCCAAAGATACAGGGATGGTTCAACATATGAAAAACTGTCAATGTCATCCACCATGAAAACAACCTGAAGGGAAAAAAAAACTATGTGTTCATCTCATTAGCTACTTAAAAAGACTTTGACAAAATTTAACACTTCTTCATGATAAAAGTCTTGGAGAGATGAGGAAGAATACCTAAACATAATAAAGGCAATTTACAGCAAGCCAACAGTCAACATCAAACTAAATGGAGAGAAACTCAAAGCAATCCCACTAAAATCAAGAACAAGACAAGGCTGTCCACTCTCTCCCTATTTACTCCATATAGTTCTTGAAGTTTTAGCTAGAACAATAAGACAACAAAAGGAGATCAAGAGGATATAAATTGGAAAGGAAGAAGTCAAACTATCATTATTTGCAGATGATATGATAGTTTACATAAGTGATCCCCAAAATTCTACCAGGGAACACCTATAGCAAGGTAGCAGGATACAAGAGCAACTCAAAAAATTCAGTAGCCCTCCTATCCATAATAAATGTATAAATGATAACAGAGCTGAAAAAGAAATCAGGGAAATATTACCCTTTCAAAAGCTGCAAATAATATTAAATATCTTGGTGTAACTCTAACCAAAAAAGTGGCAGACTCGTACGACAAGATAAGTAATTGAAGAAAGAAATTTTTTAAAAAGATATTGAAAATAGAAAGATCTCCCATGTTCTTGGATAGGTAGAATTAACATAGTGAAAATGGCAATCTTACAAAAAGCAGTCTACAGAATCAAAGCAATCCCCATCAAAATCCCAACACAATTCTTTACAGACCCCGAAAGAACAATACTCAACTTCATATGGAAAACAGAAACCCTGAATTGCCCACAAAAAATATCCTGTTCAATAGTAGAACTTCAGGAGGCATCACCATCCCTGATTTAAAGCTATACTATAGAGCTAAAGTAATTTAAAAAAAAAAAAAAAGCTTGAAACTGGCATAAAAACAAACTTGTGGATCAATTGATTCAAATCAAAGACCATGACATTAATCCACATACCTATGAACACCTGATTTTCAACAAGGAGGCCAAAAATATACAGTTGTAAAAAGATAGCATCCTCAACAAATGGTGCTGGCATAATTGGATGGTGGTATGTAGAAGAGTGCAAATAGATCCATATCTATCATCCTGCAAAAAACTCAAGTCCAAGTGGATCAAAGACCTCAACATAAACCCAGTTATACTAAACTTAGAGAAAGGAAACTTGGAAACACCCTTGAATGCATTGGCACAGGTGACCACTTTCTAAATATAACACCATTAGTATAGACACTAAGAACAACACTCTTGAAACTGAGAAGCTTCTGTAAGGCAAAGGACATGGTCAATAACACAAAACAACAGCCTAAATAATGAGAAAAGATCTTCACTAACCCTACATCTGGCATAGGATTGATCTCTAAAATATAGAGAGAACTCAGGAAACTAGAGGCTCCCAAACCAAATAATCCAATTAAAAATGGGGTTCAGAGCTAAAAAGGGCATTCTCAACAGAAGAATTTCAAATGGCTGAAAGATACTTAAAGAATTGCTCAACATCCTTATCCAGCAGAGAAATGCAAATCAAAACAACCCAGAGTTACCATCTTACACCTGTCAGAATAGCTAAGATTAAAAACACAGATGACAGCCTATGCTGGAGAGGATTCAGAGCAAGGGGAACACTCTCCCATTGTTGGTGGAAGTGTAAAATTGTATAGCCACTCTGGAATGCAATATGGCAGTTTCTCAGAAAACTGGGACTCCATCTACCCAGTGATCCAGTAATACCACTCTTGGGCATATACCCAAAGGATGCACATTCTTACCCCAAGGGTATTAGCACAACTTACCCCAAGGGTATTAGCACAACTGTGCTCATAGCAGCATTATTCATAACAGCCAGAACCTGAAAACAATCTAGATGCTTCTCAACCAAAGAATCAATTAAAAAAAAAGTGGTACACTTAAACACTATAGAGTACCACTAAGCAGAAAAAAAAAATGAAATCCTAAAATCTACAGGTAAATGGATGGATCTGGAGAGTATCATCCTGAGTGAGGTAACACAGCCCCAGAAAAACAAACATGGTATGTATGTACTCACTTATAAGTGGATTTTAGATGTAAAGCAAAGGATAACCAAGCTACAATCTACAACCCATGACCAGTTAGGTAACAGGGGGAGTTTAAGTGAGACAATCATGAATTCCCCAGGGAAAGAGAAATAAAGATCTCCTGAATAAATTGGGATCATACATGGAAGGGAAAATGGGGAGTTGGGAAGAGGACATGAAAGAATGGGATGGTTGATTGGGAGTGTAACAGAGAGGGAGAACCAAGAAACAGATATCTTGACAGAGGGAGTTATTATGGGGTTAGAGAGAAACCTGATGTTAAGGAAGTACTCAAGAATCCACAAGATATCCCTGGCTAGGACTTCAAGCAGTAGTGGAAAAGATGCCTGAACTGACCTTCCTCTATAATCAAATAAATGACTACCCTAATTGCCATTATATAGAACCTTCATCTAGCAACTAATGGAGCCAGATGCAGGGATCCATAGCAAAGCACTGATTGAGCTGCTGGTCCAGCTGAAGAGAAACAGAGGAGAGAGTATATGAGCAAAAGGATCAGGATCATGAGGAAGAGGCCGAGAGAGATGGCTGACCCAAGCTATTGGGAGCTCACTGACTCTGATATGACAGCTGAGAAACGTTCATGGAACGGAGCTAAATCCTCCAAATTTAGATGACAGTTGAACAGTGTGGGCAGGTTGTGTAGCCACTTGTAGTAGAACCAGAGTGCATTCCTGGTGCATGAACTGACTTCCTACAGAGGAATACGTTATTCATCCTTGATTCTGGGAGGAGGGCCTCGCTTCTACCTCAGCTGGATATGCATGACTGAATTGACTCACCTTGGAATTCCTTGCCCTGCCCTGGGAAATGGATTGGTGGATGGGGTGGGGGGGGATATGTAGGCAGAATTGGAAGGATAGGAAAGATGGGGAACAGTGGTGGGTATGGGAAAAAACTTTTTTAAATAAAAAAACAACAGCAATAATAATAAAACTACTTTTAAGCAATAAAAAAATCAATTTCTCTAAGTAAAAATGCTGGAAGATGAGACAGAAAGAATGAATGTTTGAGGCTGGCCTGGGCTATGTATATAGTAATACTGTCTCAGATGAGAGAGAGAAAGAGGAGAAAGGGGGAACAGAGGGAGATGAGAGGGAGAGAGAGAGCATAAAACCCCATCTTGGTTAGTTCATTAATTCATAGACTCCAGTGGTCCTATATTTGCATTATAATTGAGAATTGGAGAAGTAAGTTAGGTTATATAAATATTTATATATAAAATATTAGATAGCAAATACTGAGGCTAAATACAATACTTTATATTTAAGTACAAACCTTACCACCATCCTGTATATATAACATGTAGTAGAGACTGTTTATGGATTCTTTTTAGTATCTATTGACTTAAGTCAATTTCTATTTACCTTCATTCCTACTTTTTTGTCTGTTAAATGTTATTTGGTAAGATATATCATTTCATACAGCCATATATTGGAGTTTTATAATAATCAAATCAATGTCTTTCTGATTTTGTGTGTGAGAGAGAGGAGACCTCCAGTGTAACCTGCAATGGCCTTGAACTCATGATCCCCTTGGCTCAGCCTTCTTCCTTCCCAAATGCTAATTTAACAGGCATATACCAGTGTCTGGCTCCAATTTTATTCTAGTTTTAGATTTTTTTATTTTATTATTTAATTGAATTGGTATTGTGCCTGCATGTATGTATTCACACCGGATGTGTGCCTGGTTGGTGCCCACAGAGGTCAGAAGAGTGTGTTGGAGCCCCTCAGACTGGAGTTACAGACATCTGTGAGCTACCATATGGGTGCAAAAAAGAGAACCAGGGCTTCTTCAAGAGCAAACAGTGCTTTCAACCACCAAGCCAACCTTCTAGCCCCTTACATTTATTATTTATGCTGTTTATTAATTTTTATTAGCTTCACAATAGTGAAATTAATGGTTAAAACTTCCTCTTTCCCAGAGCGTGATCTGCAGGGGAATGGAGAGATCAGGAAAGAAATACCTCTCAGCATTGTGAAGCATGGACTGTTGACTTTCCATATGCTCAGACTCACCATGGTACTGCCGGACTCATCCTCTGACAGAAGTTTCAAGACCAGTTGTGAGTGATGAAAGTTTTAATATTTTTTGTGCTTAATATTTAAATGTATTTTCAATAATTCTAAGACCAAGAAGAAATCCCCATAGTTACACAATCAAAAGAAACAAAATTACTGTTTGAGAAATGGATATTTAATGATGTCTTTTCAATTTAAAATGTTTCATCAGTTTTAAATGAAAATATTTTATTTAAGAAAAGGGACCTTGAATAATATACAAGGATAGAAAGTATAACTTCTTTGTTCATAATAATAATAATAATAATAAAATAAAAAACAAACAAAAAGTAAAGAAAAGCAACTGCTGGATGCTCATCACAAGGAGAGATGGTTCCTCTTAGATGCCTCTCTGATAACAGCACAATGATGACACCTAACCTTGATTCACTGAAAGAGTGAGATCCCTATGTGATAGCATGTTGTCTAACAGAGGTTATGATGCAAATGGATTTTCCTTTTAAGACTGATTTTGTTGTGTCCCACAAGTGTGGGTATGTTGTGGATTCATTTTCATTAAATTCTAGGGAGACTTGATTTCTTTCTTAATTTCTTCCTTGACCCAACGTGGTTCAGCTGAGTGATGTTTAGTTTCTATGAGTTAGTAGGCTTTCTGTGATTTTTGATGTTGTTGAACTCTAACTTTAGGCTCTGGTGGTCTGATATGATACAAGGGATTATACTGAGAAATGTGTATATTCCTTTGCATTTGGGTATAAGCTTCTGTAAATATCTATTAAATCCATTTGCATCATAACCTCTGTTAGACCCCTTATTTCTCTGTTGAATCTCTTTCTGGTTGACCTATCTAAGGGTGAAAGTGGGTTACTGAAGTCTCCTACTATTAGAGTGTGACATTTGATGTGGGGTTTAAGCTTTAGTGGTGTTTCTTTTACATAGATAGTTGCCCTTGTATTAGGGGCATAAATAATCAAGACTGAGATTTCATCTTGATCAATTTTTTTTAGATGATTAAGTAATGTTCATCCTGGACTCTTTTGATTGATTTTAGTTTGAAGTCTACTTTGTTAGGTATTAGGATGGCAAAACCAGCTTGTTTCTTGGGGACATTTGATTGGAAAATCTTTTCCCAACCGTTTACTCTGAGTCTGTGTCTGTCTTTCAAGTTGAGGTGTGTTTCTTGTATGCAGCAGAAGGATGGCTTCTGTTTTTGTATCCATCATGTTAGAGTATGTCTTTTTATAGGTGAATTGAATCCATTGACATTAAGGGATATTAATGACCACTGATAGTTATTTTTTGTTATTTTTGGTGTTAGCTTCTATGTGTTTCCTTTCTTTGGGCTTTTCTTCTATGGCATTATCAATTATGGTTTCATTGGTGTATCTAGGATCCTTAGGTTGGAGTTTTCCCTTGAGTGCTTTCTGAAGAGCCAGATTTGTGGATAGGTATTGTTTAAATCTAATTTTGTTGTGAAATATCTTGTTTACTCCATCTATGGTGATTAATAGTTTTGCTGGGTATAGTAATCTAGGTTGGCAGACATGCTCTTTTAGTGTCTGTATTACTTCTGGCCAAGACCTTTTTGCTTTCATTGTTTCCATTGTATAGTCTTGTGTTATTCTGATGAGTCTGCCTTTATAGGTAAGTTGGCCCTTTCCTTTTACAGCTCTAAATATTTTTTCTTTGTTCTGTATGTTTTGTGGCTTGACTATTATGTGGCGAGCTGACTTTATTGAGGGGTCTAATCTATTTCTGTTCTGTAGGCTTCTTGTATTTTTATAGGCATTTCCTTCTTCATGTTGGGAAAGTTTTCTTCTATGATTTTATTGAATACTTTATCTGTGCCTTTGATTCTTCTTCTATTCCTATTATTCTCAGGTTAGGTCTTTTCATGGTATCCCATGTGTCATGGCTTTTTTGGTTTTAGTGTTTCCTTTGACTGTATCTGTTTCCACTATTGAGTCTTTCACCTCAAAGATTCTCTCTTCCGTCTCTTGGATTCTGTTGGTTATGCTTTTATTTGTAGTTCCAGCTTTTCTCTTCAGATTTTCTATTTCCATCTTTGCCTCATTTTGTGCTTTTTTATTGCTTTTATTTCAATTTTTAGCTCCTGGAATGTTTCTTTCATTTGTTGATTTTCCTTTTCTTGGTTTTCTTTCAAGGATTTGTTCATCTCTTCCAATTTTTTTGTTTGTGTTTTCTTCTATTTTCTTAAGGGAACTTTTTATATCCTCTTTTAAGGCTTGTATAATCTTCATAAAGGTGTGTTTAATGTTGTTTCTGTCTGTTTCCTCTTCATTGCTCTGTTCAGGTCTTGGTGTAGTAGAACCACCAGTTTCTTCTGGTGTTGCTTTGTTGTTCTTTATATTGTTATATGTATTCTTGCACTGGTGTCTGCCCATTGCTTCAGTGGTTCACTCTTAGTCAGCTTCTAGTCAGTTGTGACTAAAGGGCTTATGTGTCTCCTGTCTGCTCTGTACAGGGTGTCTGCATGATCTCTGACTCAGGTCTGGGTACAAGTTTATGTTTCAAAGGCTTCTGATTGCTTTGATGATACATTTCTCCCTGGAGGTGTGGCCTGGCCATGGATGGTCCCTTCTGCTAGGGATCTATGGGAAAGGCCCATCCCAGCTTTAGCCTAGGGCCTGTCTGCTATTTAGAGTGTGAGGTCAGAAACATGGGTGTGACCCCGGCCTGGAGAGAGATTCTCTGGGTGGGTGTCCCAGGAGCTGGAATCTGCCTACCTCTAATTTCACTCTGGACATGGGTCTGCATTTCAAGGGCACCTGTCTGTCTATAATTCCTCATTTCACTTTAAATGATTCTAGTATAACCATGGATGAATCTTTGATCTCACAAGTGACACTTGTCTACCATGTATTTATTTATTTATGTGTTGAACACTAAAATCATTGTATCAGATGTTATTTTATTTTATGGCTAATGAGATAGGGACACAGAACATATCAGAGTAATTTGTAAATAGACATGGAGTTAGTAAATGACAAAACCATAATTAAACCTAGCATCTTTTTTTTAAACTAGCACTCTTGTTCTTAACCACAAGAACACTACATACTATTGTCACTGAAAAGCCATATTTTTTCTCATCTTTATAATTGTGTCTTTTTTCCAGAGTCTCCAAATTATGCCTACAGCCCCCTGAGCTAAATCTTCTCTCATCTGCTCTTATTGTAGCTCTAACCCCTTCCCTTCTTCCTCTTTCTTCCCCCTTCCCGTCTCTCTTCCCCCTTCCCTCTTCTTCCCTTGTTAATTTAACTGATCTCATAAATACTATATAACAAAATCTCAGGCGAAATATATGGTTGTTAAAATTAAAAAGTATGCTTTAATCTAAAATTTGAAGACTGTCTTTATAGATCAAATGGATTTCTCAAGTGTAATCAATCAGCATATAGAGAAAAGTGAGTAAATAGATGTAGAAATTTTGTTGAATAATGTACAAACCTGTTACTTATAAGGGAAAATGCTATAAAATTGCATTGAAAATACTGACCAATAAGAAGATAAGAATACAAAAAGCCTCCACTTCTGGCCAAATCCAGTTCTTTCCCCCCTCCCTCAAGAGTGAGTCAGGTGTTCCAATAGTTGGACTGGGGTTTGAAGGGTCAGTCCAGGGTGTTTCTGATCCCAAGCTGTTCGGTGGTTGTGGTTTGCTGATTTGGCCAGAAGTGGAGACTGATCTAAGCATTATTGGGTCAGTGGGACCATAGGACTGTCTGCTCCCTGCCCAGGGAGGGGATGGGGAGTTGCAGAGAAGAAAAATGAGCAGATGTGTTGGGAGGGGGAAGAGACCTTGAATAAGGATATACAGGGAAAGCTGAACACAAAGAAAATATATGTGTAGCAATCTTATTTGTATTTCTACCCTTGATAAGCCATGCTTATGATTCTTATCCTCTGTATAGTTATTGTTAACTCTTCCACATTTTAAATTCTTTTTACTGTTTTTTTTTTGATAAATAGAAAATAAAGAAGGAAAAAAAAAAGAATACAAAAAGCTGAAGATATAAAACAATTAATGTCATACTTATTCCCTAGCATATTTTCAAAATGGTTTTAATTTTAAAATCTTTCCTCTAGAGGCTTTCTGAATTTCCCATACATCCCTGGCTTTATTTGGAATTTGAATTTTGCAACAAAGAACTTTTTTTTTCCGTAATCAGCAATCTAGAAAACAAAGGAAATGTTATTTCTTAACTAGTCTGGTTTATTTCCCATGGACCAGAGTAAATGTAGACTGAAACCTTGTTTCTTCACTTTCCTGCAAGGGTGAGGGGTGGGTTACACCATGAAAGGCTGCCATGGTTGTACTCTATTGTGCATACCTCTTTATACAGTGACTTTCTAAAGTGAACTCTACCTGCCTCTTACGACACTATAGAAAACAGTTTTTACCTAAGATGCATTTATTTATTAATTGTGGGGGGGTTCTACCTGACTCTTACGACATCATACAAAATAGTTTTTACCTAAGATGTATTTGATTTGTTTATTCATTGTGTGTGTGTGTTGGGGGGCATCTCTGTGTAGCCCAGATGAAACTTAAGGTCCTCACATAGTCCATGCTTTTTTCTATCTTCTAAGAGCTGGGCTCACAGACACCTACCACATCTCCTGGTTCTCTTTATGTCTTCAGAAGGAAGTCTCTGGACATTCTGTAGCATGCTGGTTGATTAGTAAGATTGTGTGGCTCATGCTTGCATATTTGTGCTGAATATCTGGTATTGTATCTTGACCATGTGGTCGAGGGCACTAAAATGGTACTGCTGACATAGTAGACTTTGTCCATTGGGTCAGTCTGTTATATAGAGAGCCAATACTGTCTGCAGATGTGATTTTCAAAATGAACTTTAACTAGTTATAACAAACTCCCCATGTGTGTGCACGCGCGTGCGCACACATGCACACACACACACACACACACACACACACACACACACACACACACACTCTCCAGGAGGCAGGGTTCCAAGTCAAAAGACCTTTTCTTGCTGCATAGGGATGTTCTTGAAGTCTTAAAGGATGAAATAGTTACCCCTGGGAGACTCAGTGTGGTGTGTGTTTTCCATCTGGTCCAGAACCATTTCAACTTCAGATGTGGTTGCTAAGCATATAATTTCTTATCATATGTAGATGTGTATGTGTATAAGTTTTTTAAAAAGTGAAGTATAGGTTAAATACCAGATCTCTTTTTTAAAATATAATGTTTATCAAGGAAAAGCTTCCTGACTACATAACTTTATCTTAACTAGTTGTATAGCAGAACTCTGGTGCCAAATGAGGATTTACGTGAGTTTATCCTAGATGACTTTAAAAAATTGAAGGAAACCCAGAAATGTTTTTGATGTGGTTCTTTTAGTGTGTGTGTGTGTGTGTGTGTGTGTGTGTGTGTGTGTGTGAAGTCTTTTGTTGTAAAAACAATGAATTAGAAGAAACTATCAATGACTGTTCTTTTCATCTTCATTATAAATGATTCTACCTGTGCATCATTTTGGGTCTATTTGCCTAAGCATATTTATAATGTGAGTTTCATTTCCACAAAATGGGAACATAATAAATATAGGGTTTACTAACGATTGTTTTATGAGACTGCCAACCTGCCAAGTAGCATTCTTAATTATTACCAGGAAACAGTGCATTTTCCAAACATATGTTTTAGATTTAAGACTAATATGTCATGTCAGCCATCTCTCCTGGACTGATGGGAGCCCAGTGGGACTTCAGAGTGTCTGCTCTGATGGGTGACTCTGTGGGACAGATAAAAGAACCAAGAGAACGACGTAGACCAAACCCTCAAAAGTTTCTGAGAGAAAAAAATTGTACAAAAATACATCAAAGTTTTATGTTTTCTTTGCACATTGATATTTTCACTAGGCAGGATAGAGATTGATCTTCCTCTAGAAGCCATGAAGTAAAGGAAACCAGACACAAACCTACATGAATAAAGCTAATTGCAAGGCTCTAGTTTTCTCTGCATGGCATAACCAGAACCTTTGCCTCTAAAATATTTTAAGGAGCGGATATGGCTTTTTCATGAGTCTGTGAAAACCTGATATGTTCATTCAAAGAATTTATTCCATGACTTGGAAAAGGAAACTGAAAATCAAAAATATCTGGTTCAAACAGATTATATTTCTGAATATGCCTCTAAAACAATTACATTTAAATCCATTGGGATTTTAGTTGGGTTTCTTTGTTTAGCAAGCACACATTTTGCTCTTGACCCACAGTTCCATGGAATCGGTCAAAAAACATCTCTGATATGTATAATACTTAAGCATGGAACAATCTACAACTGACAAAAGATATATCTTTTATTCTGAATTCTGTCTTCCTTACAAAAACACATTTAAAGCAGAAGAGCACCGATTCTACCTTGGGGAATCCAAGATCTATGTTAGCGTGCTTCATAGGAAGGCTGTTTCTGTTAAGTGTGGTGTGAGCACCATCTTATCATTGTCTTCATATGACAGTGTGACTTTCATTATGACAAGGTCATTGCTCAACCAAATCCAGGACACTTTCTGGGCTTCAACACTTAAGGCTGAGTTAGTGACAAGAGGAGAATGTCACAGAATACTTACTTTTGCCTTCTGGAAATCGCTTGAGAAGTAATATTTTCAGATATCCACACACAAATGCTTTCATATTTAAAATGGAAGCAAATGCATCATTTGCTATAGATGGCTATGCAGATTCTAAAGAGAAGAGTTAATTATAGACAAGTTTGAGACTAAAAAAGAATCAAGGAAATCATTTTTGCCATACATTCCATTCAGCGTTTCAGCTAAGAATTAAAATTCATCACTCCAGTGAATCACATTTAATCTCTAATGCTTGTATTTAATAAATTATTTAATGTCATTTAATGAAGAGTATACATAATAACTGTTGCTAATGTAAGACAACAGGTCCACTTCCTCTGGACAGGGATTATGTTGAAAAATGTCATGAGAAATCATTATTTAATTGCAAATGTTCTTATTGACAGACATTATGAGAACAAAAGAGCCGAATGAAAGATATTAATTGACGATATCAAAGAATTTCTCAAACATCAGACAACACTAGACAAGGAGATTTTGCTTTCTTTCACTAACCCTAACCCTAACCCTTCCTTTCCTTTCCTAGTGTATTTCCTCTCATTCTTTTTTCTTCAGATTCCGTGGGCATTTAAAAAAAAGAAATTAAGAGGTGAGCATTTAAAATGTTTGCACCAATCTGTATCTTCCAAATGTCTTGAGGAATTGTCAAAGTCCTAGGAAGGGCTTATGGTTCTCTGCTATCATAACTGCAAATACCAGCAGAGCATGCACCCTAATTCCTCCTTGATGTGTGACTTCGGGGTTCACCTTCTGACAGAGTTTCAGAAGCACTTTTGTTACTAGCCAAAGAAACCATGAAGGGGGCTTCTTGAGAAAATTTCAGAAAATTAAATTGCTGTGCTTTCTGATGATTTGCCTAGCAGTTCATTCTTCTTGTGAGCAAGTATGCATGATTTACTTATCTATCTATAATTCACTAAGACTCTGAGCAGATTTCCTATCTCTTTTGTTGTTGTTTTTGTTTTGTTTTGATTGGTTTTGTACAAACTAGAAAGAGGGAAGACTCATCACATCACTATGTACAAATATTCTTGAATGCACAAAGTGCTTGGCAGTAGTTCAGGACAAAACCTTCAGTGAATGGTGGTGATGATCCTGGATGACCTTAGCAATGTATGGTGTTCTGTACAGAGGCAGCCTTCAGTTGATGATGATGGTAATCTTGATAAAATGTGACCATTATAATGTTAGTACTCAGGTACATAAAGCAGTGCCATACCATCACATTCCTGCTTGGCAACCTTGGCAGAAGAAATTGTCAAAGATGATATAATGTTCTCTAACCAAATTTATCTCCCTAGGGTTTTGTGAACTTTTGGTCACTATGGGTTTCAGACATCAGCTAAATCATTTTGTGATAAAATGTTTAAAACACAATAATTTAGAGATAGCAAGTATTTGGGAGGGGGAGAGTTAACTAAACTTAAAGTATACATATGTACACACATGTGCATGTGTATATGTATATGTTGAATTTTGAACTCATTTTTTGTTAAGAATACACGAGTGGAAGCCAGACTTGATCATCTGGATTCCATGGTGGTCACATTTTCTTTTATTTGTATATTCTGTAGTAGACACTCTTTTCATTGTGTATAGTATGAATTCACTAAAATTTTAAATTTTAAATAACAGCAGTAATTCAAAATTCTCTCTTAAAGTTACATTGAATTCATATATATTTATTGATTGATGATATCTTTTATACATTATTGTATAAGGTTTGCCAAAATTTTGTTGAGAATTTTTGCATCGATATTCATGAGGGAAATTGGTCTGTAATTCTCCTTCTTTGTTGTGTCTTTGAGTGGCTTGGGTATTAGGGTAATTGTGGCCTCATAAAAGGAATTTGGCAATATTCCTTCAGTTTCTACTGTGTGAAATAGTTTGAGGAGTAACGGTAGTAATTCTTCTTTGAGTGTCTGGTAGAATTCGGCACTAAAACCATCTGGACCAGGGCTTTTATTTTGGGGGAGCTTTTTAATGACAGCTTCAATTTCCTTAAGGGTTATAGGCCTGTTTAGGTAATTAATCTGTTCTTCATTTAATTTTGGTAAATGGTACCTGTCCAGAAAGCTGTCCATTTCTTCTAGGTTTTCCACTTTTGTGGAATACAGATTTTCAAAATATGACCTGATAATTCTCTGGATTTCCTGGGGGTCTGCTGTTATGTCCCTCTTTTCATTTCTGATTCTGGTGTGTGAGTATGATGGCTAACCTTGATTGTCAACTTGAGTACATCTAGAATTAGCTGATTGTCACCTTCTGAATTACCACCTTCTGGTGCTAGCTCAGATAAAATAATATGGAAGAAGGAAATATTTTTATTTTGCCTGCTTCTCCTTGCTCTTGCTGTCAAGTTCATCTCTCCTATTGCAGCAGTCAGTATAAATCTAACTTCTTTAGAATTCCATTATAGACTAAAGACCAGCAGCTGCCCAGAAATCCTCGTGGACTTTGACACCAGATTTGGAATACTGGAACATCCATCCTCAAGGACTAAATAAATACCAGATCCTCGACCTTATCATCTTGAGACAGACATTATTGTACTATCAGCCTGTATGTAAGTTAGTTTAATATATTTTCTTTATATGTATTTAGTTCTGTTCCTTTAGAGAACCCTGAGTAATGTAGATTGTAGTTCCAGAAATGCGATTCTAGAGAAACAGAATTTTAAGGATGAATTTTGTAAGTACCTGTGAAAAGGTTTCCAATTCATCAAAACCTACAGTTACTTAAGGCTCTTCTAGTAGCATAAAGAATAATAAAAGTATTTGGTGTGAAATATTTTAAGAAATAAATAAATGTATTTTATAATCATGATCCACCTGTTGTGAGGATCAAGGAATTTAATGTCTTGATACATAAAAGTTTTGAAAATTTGTGGAAAATATCCATGCTGGTTTGTCACATTTATCCACTTCTTTGGATAATCTATTAAAGAAAAAGAATGAATTCCAGAAGTACATAAGCAGTCTACAGATTTCTAATTGTGCCCTAGAAAAGAATATTTCCTCTAGTAGCCCTAGAGCTCAGCTTATGAAAAATCAAACTCAAGCTTGTATGGGTTTCAGACATCAGCTAAATCATTTTGTGATGAAATGTTCAATAAACAATAATTTAGAGATAGCAAGCATTTGGAATATTACTGTGAAAATTCAAATTCCATCCTCAAAGAGTGTCAGTAGTCAAAGTAAGGACACTGATTGGTAAGGGATAGGATCCTGTAACTGAGGACAGAGACGTGTGGAAGGTGCTTAATAAAGCTAGGAACTTTGAGCCCTCAAATTGTGAGGAGTTTTAATCACACGAGGAAGTATTTTCTCCACCCTGGGCAGAGGATACATTCACATGTCCACCCTCTGCAGCCCTCTCTACCCCTGCTATATTATTTATTGACACTACCATATTCAGTTCACACATTATAGCCCTTTGTACACTGTAGCTATTCTTATGCCTAGAGATATAAGGGTATTTGTCCCCCACTCTGTGTGTGTGTGGTGTGCTCAGAGGTCAGAAGAAAACATTAGGAGTTCTGCTATATCACTCTCTACTTTGTTTTTAGACAAATTTCTCCCTGAACTGGTAGCTGGCAAAACCTAGAAATCCTTTTGTCCACCACCCACACGCCTATGATTACAGGTGCATATGGCTACACCTGGAATTTCCCATTGGTGATGGTATTTTAGCATTGTCTGGACCTTTCCTCAGCATAGTAAAAATGGCAATCTTACCAAAAACAATCTACAAATTCAATGCAATCAAAATTAATTTTTAAGCTAATCAAACAAATATCCATTGCTATTCAGTCAATCAATTCTTTCTACCCAAGAAATTTATTGATTCATCTGGGATATCTATTTATCTCTGTACCAGGTAAATACAAAAAAGAAAATGACATTTAACTACCAGAAAGTGAAATGTTGTGATACATCCCCTGAAGAAGAATGTGACATCTATACCCCTAAAAACTTTCAATTCATGGGTCTTCATGAGTGAGGCCTGGGCAGCTCCTCACTCTTCCAGAGCAGTGACTGTTGGCACATCCTTTGGGACACCTCTAGAGAGCAGAAAGACCCTCAAAAATCCAAATGAATTCCATGACTTCCCTGAAAATAAAAGGTATCTTTAAAGAGAACACATCTCTAATGGGCATTAAAAGTAAATTAATATTAATATTAAGAACAAAATAAACAGAATAACTAGAAGACAATACCATGAGATGTCAAAAGATGACAAACTGAAGGAGTAAAAAGAAAGCATACTCTTGCGGTACTAAAGGAAAATCTAGTCAGATTCAAAGGTGCTGAAGTACTGTCACTTTGTTTTTTTATAAAATAATGCCAAGTTATACTGGGAAATGTTATTTGCTTGGCAAGTGAGAGAATGATTGAATGTACATTTATAGGGCACCCATTTCTCTACAACCCCTGTACTAGGCCTTTTGTGGTGATATATTACATATTTAATAAAATCTGGAATATTGGGGAGAGAGCACAGTCAAATTCTAGGCAGACAGCTCAAGGATTTCTTGATCCTTAAGTGTAAAGATAAACAGCTGAGATTCAATAACACACACCTTTAATCCCAGCACATGGAAAGCTGGGAGTGGTGACCTGCACTCTTAATCCCATAACTCCAGAGACAGAACTTCCTCTGTTTCTGTGAGTTCAAGGCTAGCAATGAAATAGAGTAGTTCACACCTTTAATCCAGACCTAGATGAGATACAGCTGAAGAGAAGGATATATAAGGCCTCTTAGGTACCCAGCAACTGGCAGAAGTGACCTACAAAAATGACCAAAAGGCTTAAAAAGTTACAAGATAATAAAAAGAGAGATGTCATTGTACATAAGAACTCAAGGCTAGAACATAGCTAAATGACACAGTGCCTCACTTCTGCATCAGTAGCCTCTAGCAGGGGTGTGGGTGAGGAAAGATTTGTTTTCTTTAAGGGTCTGGCCACAGGGAGTTTAATTGCTCCTAAGTAAATGAGCTGCATGAATGGGCATTTTCATAAATGGGGAGATCATAAGAGTAGGCATGAATCTGAAAGGTCTGATAACTGAGTTTGATGGGGTGCATGATATAAAATCACCAAACAATATATATATATTAAAAAAATAAATAAAATTTAAAAAATAAAAAAGTCACAAGTGTTAAAAATATTAATTAAATATTTAGATGTTAGCAGATTTTAAAGATATTGGCGTTAATACATTTCTCCTAATCAACAACTGATAAAACTATAAAAACGGATTTTCAAGACTAATTACTAGTCAGAAGTATGGTACCTGAGTCTTATTTCTGGTCTTAGGAGAAGAGGTAACAACCTGAACTGTTCAGAAGAACCTAAATATAGCTAGCTATGTAAAGGTTTCTTCAGAATCTCCATACAGTGTAATATGACTCATTATCAAAAGGCTTTACTTACATGTCATTTTATATTCTGTGTCAATTAAAAGGAGATTATACCAGTATAGAATGTCCCACAGATATTAGAAATAGTGTAAAATCTATATAAGTTGATGATTCTCAATTTATGGGTCACAACCCCAAAGGACCATTTGAAAACACATAAATAAATGGAGGTCCCTACAGCAGAAGGAACTATAATAAAATGTCATAATATTAGGAATGTTGAGAACCCTTAGCATAGGTATAGGTCATTGTAATAGTCTCTTTTGGTTTTCCAGACTCATCTCTGGTGATGCTCTAATTTGCTTTACCAAAATAGATAGATAGATAGATAGATAGATAGATAGATAGATAGATAGATAGGTGATAGATAGAAAGATGATAGATGATTTATAGAATCATCAAACATTGGCCTTTGTGTAAGTAGAGATTTTATGAAATATATTCTTGATAAAATATAATATCTTACTACTTATAAAAGATAGCGTTAGGGTTTGACTTCAATCTAACTCCATTTCTAAGGATGATTTTTGTCATAAATAAAATAAATCGTTTTCTTTTTAAAAAAAAAAAAGTTACAAGACAGCTGGGTGAGAATTGACTATAGTGCTTCCTCTCTCTGATATTTCAGCTTTACCTGGATATTTGGCTCAGTCTCTTTTCATACAATCCTAATTCGTGCAACTACAGCCTTTCTCAATCATTGCTTCATTTATGCTTCACAACAATCTTGTCAGTCAGGAGGGACTGTCTTGACCAGCAGAGTAAGGAGACACACTTGGAAAACTCAGTGGAGGAGGTCACCAGCTAGTGGAGGACAGGCTCAGCTTTCCAATCCAGGTCTTTTAGTTCCAAGCTGCCTGTGCTGTCCCACTGAAAAAAAATAAAAACTACTAGTTCTCTTTTTTAAGAGAAATCACCATTGTCAGGAAAATTGTTCTGTTTGGACAACTGATTCTAATGCTTGTCCCAGGAAGTTCTGAATCTACCTTGAGACCTTCAGAAGCAATCACCCAAAGGAGATCAGTCTGATGACAATCTGTACTTACTCCATCCATTATACCCATCCAAATGGAGAAAATGAGCTTCCTGCTTATTTAACTGCTGCGGAGGGGGCGGGGCTGGAAGGAAAAGAGGCTATGTCAGTAAGAAGTGCCTGAACAGAGTGACTAAGTTATGGGCACTTTCCAAAAAGTATCTTTCTTCAGAGTTTGTTTTTACGGGCTTTGGAGCCGGTGACTCAGACATTTCTTTGTTGCTCAACTCTCTAATTAGAGTCTAAAGACATCACCTTCAGAAAGGGAGGAAAAGTGCCATTGATTTGGTTCAAAACCTCACTCCTATCATTCCCTGGATGAACTCCTGGAAATGATGTGTGTCTGTTACTGAGAGCTGATGAAAGGGGAAAGTAGACCCTGTTCCAGCCAGCTTCCCTAGAAGCAACCCCACTCTCACCCATCAACCCACCCTGGTCTAGCTCCTGAAACTCTTTCAGAGGCTTGTACTCTTCCAGACAGGCATTTAATCAAACACCTATTTACTCTGTGACCCCCTTGGAGTACCAGTCAAGTGCTGGTGGCTTCTAAGATACACAGTTTTATCACCACTTCCCTAAGGTGAGGAGAACCATAACCAGGGAGTTGGGGGAGGGAGCAGGAAGCGAGAAAGTGAAGAGAGCTTTTCCAAATAGGCTAGAGGAAGCCTTGAGGCAGGCAATTTCTTCTTCAGTCTAAAAATACTGTGAAGAAAATGATGAATGAAGACAAGGCACGATTTGTTCTATGGGCTTTGGGAAGGCATCGCCCCTAAAGCTTTGCTTCCCAGGAGCATCACAGCATCCCCTGATCCCAGGGTGTCAGTGACTCCCAACACTAAGGGGCATAGCTGAGAGATTGCCGCTGAGTGCTACTGAGAGGGAGCAGTTGGGGTTGTAGTCATTCTGATAGTCACTGGAGGGACCAGGGCATGCAGTCCTCAGCATCACCAAGGCGTTTTCAACAGAGGAGAATTCCTGATTACACAGGAATGTGACAAGGTTTGTTTTACATGGTTATCAAAATCTCTGCACATTTTAAGAGATGAAACTCTGGACATGTTACACACAGGAAGAGTGCCAGGTGATCTACAGACCAAGAATGAACAAGAGGGACTAAATAGCTGCTGCTCAGGGTAAAAAAATGAGATGCTTCAGGAAAATACTTAACAAAAAAGAGCAAGTAGCACCTACACCCAAATCCACTCCAGATGATTTTTTTTTCTTCTTTTGGTTTCAATGGTTTAAGCCACGATTAGTTGACATTCTTTTGTTTTTGTTTGCCTGTTTGTTTCAATCAGATAAATCACATGAGAGTACAAACATGTAGCTTCTCTACAAAACTTAACAGGTTTGGCACCAGCGGGGAGGCCCACATTTCAACATTATATCAGCAAAATCAATGCTTCTTTATAATTGCTTAAAGTTATATTATTATGTGTTTGTGTATGATATGTATATACAAGGATGAGGCATGTGCATTTGTGGGAATGTGGTTGTGCACATGCCAAGGTCAGGGTGTGTAGGCAACCATGATGTCCTCATTCCATCACCTTGTTGGGATGGGGTCTCTGTTATTGACTGCTGTATAGCCCAGGCTAGCTGACCCAGTGAGCTTTGGGGGCTTCTCTTCCAGTCTCTGCCTCCCATCTCACCATAGCAATGTTGGGATTACAGGCACCTACTTTTGCATATGTTCAGGGGATTCAAATGCCAGTTCCTATTCCTGCCCAGAAAGTGCTTTACTCACCTCCCCAGAGCCATTTGTATTATTTTAACTGACAAATAGTGACTGTCTGAATCACATCCATGGGATGATTTGACACATGCTCATAATTACGGGTATATAAGGAAAGCTAATCAACAAATTCATCATACCACAATTTTTTTCAGGACTTCCTACCTGAGAAGTAGTTTGTTTGTGTTTTAATATGTGTTTAAAAAAATAAATACAAACATTTGTCCCATAATTTGAAATGGGCAGCTATAGAAAGAATATAGATTCCTTCTTACCCTTTTTATATATAAAAAGATAAATCTCATGCTGTATAGTTTCATAGATAATGAAGTTATTACTAAGTTCAATTGTCAAATATTGTCAAATGACTTTTCCAATAAAATCTTTCTGGCCAGAGATTTTAGTGAGTCCTAGGCAGCCAATTCCAGTAGATAGTTATGCCTCCACCTACGTGACCCTGCATCAACATCTGTGGATTTCTAGACTCCTATTCAGCTGGACATGAAATAGCCCCATGCAGATATCTCACCCTCATATTTACATGGACTCCTAGATCATCCTTCCATATCTTCTATAGCAGCATCCCTATCTCAACAAGTAACAGCACCATCTTTCAAAAGCCATTGAAAATATGGTATGTCCACAGGGAGAACCCTTTCCCCCTCTACCACTTCCATCCAGTGCTCATGTGTTCTTGGTGCACAGAAACATCCTCTTTACTTCTCTCCCTCCATCTCTTTCCCTATACTTCAGTCTGTATTCAGTAGGCAATGTGATCAGGACAGCTCTATGTAAAGCACATCATAGCTTCCAGTGCTTCTGATACATTTAAAGTACAGTCTGCAAGGACTCTCATCCAGCCATTATTACCATAAATTACCACAGCCCTGGTGGCACTGCTCCTTATCACTGCACCACCTTCTATGTGGCACTCTTCCCTTTCCCGAAGCAGCTTTTTCTTCTACCTCTTCTCCACTTTTTTCTTGTACTCTCACTAAAGTCTCATCAGGGCTGACTTCAATATCATCCTTGAATGAAGCTCTCGCAATCTCATAAATATAAACTTCATAACACCTCAAATTTTCGACCGAGCATAATCATCTACTAATGAGAAATATGTCTTTCTCTTAAGTGTAGGACCCCAAAGGGCAGGGAGGCACTTGTTATAATCAATTTTGCATTTTCATGAAACTTGGATGGTAATCCAATACTGGATGGATAGTTGGATGGACAGACTAATGAATATTAGTGTCTGTTCTACCTAAACCCCAAGTAGAGTAAATTTAAAGTACGCAGCTTTCTTCAAAACAATTATGAGACATTTGAGGTGAATTTTAATTCCTGACATTAAACCTTAGTGACTTGAAATTCCATTGGTATGATTAACTAATAAGATAATGATAACCATATAAGGGCTTTTTGCAATGAAAGCAGGTATGTTTATACATTCCAAAGTCATTGTGGTGGAGTAAGTTATATTTGCTCTTAATTTCACTATATTGGGAGGTTGGGTGCATTGAGTTTAAACCCCGAGCTTTGTGAATGCTAGGCAAATGCTCTAACGTAGCTGTAACCCTGACTCACAACCTCGGGTTTTTTTTTGTGTGTGTGTGTTTTTTTTTTTTTTTTTTTTTTTTTTTTTTTTTTTTTTTTTTTTTTTTTTTTTTTTTTTTTTTTTTTTTTTTTTTTTTTTTTTTTTTTTTTTTTTTTTTTTTTTTTTTTTTTTTTTTTTTTTTTTTTTTTTTTTTTTTTTTTTTTTTTTTTTTTTTTTTTTTTTTTTTTT
>PVIH01000415.1:167546-360742 GCA_004025045.1 Sigmodon hispidus | reverse complement strand
ATTTTATATAAATCTGTTTAGATATATTTTTATACATAATAATATATAATTAAAATATTTTTGTCATTTAATACAAAATATATATTTTGGTCAATTTTTCTAAGATTGTTGTACTTAAAATTATTTTAAAAAGCTATACACTCATTTTAAAATACCTATTTTTACAATATTAGCCTCACTTTCTTAGTTAATTGAGACTACAAATTATAATTACTCAAATTTATCACCTAACAGTCAAGATACTCAGACTTTTCAAAAACATGTCAAAATATACCAAATAAATAGGCGTCTTCAACCACTTCATAGACCAAAAAAAATGACATTCAAAATTTTATTATCTCAAATTTGACCTTAAAAAACATGACAACTCCTGACATCACCGTTCCTTTCTCAAAATAATATTAAACATCACAGACATCTTACAAAAAGATTGTCTTGTTTGGCAAATAATGGCCTGAGGGGCAAAAAGACTACACTTGCCCCAACTGCTGTCAACGTACACACTATCCAAAATAGACAAACAAAATAAAAAATAAAAACTGCCAAAGCCTACCTAGCCAAAATAAAACAGTCCTACCAAAAATACCCTGCTTCTATAAAAACTTGTCAAATATCCTAGGCCAATAGCCACAAAAATAAATACTCCCGTTATACAAAAAAATAATAAATAACTGTCCAAATAGTTAACTATCGTTGTCTTCTCCTAAATTTTAAAAGTTACTTCATACTTCCAACTTTAAATATATATTTTCCTTCTCAAGTCTTGACAATATTAAAAATTAAATAGTTAAAGTTGTTATTACTTCACATTCCAACAAAAACACTCAAGTCTTAAAACTCTATTATTTAAAATAAACAACCTTAAAACAATCCCTATACATTTTCTCATATCAACATTTTAGATATTAAATTATACTTTATAGTTGTTTGTTATCGATAGTTTGACCTCACTTATGTTAATACCTTTCTCTTTCCCAAACACTATTTTATAATGATCCCTATAATATATAATTTTATACCTAGTTTAAAACCTTCCTATTTAAACAAAACAAAAAAATAACAAAAAATCATATAAATAAATCACGTCAAAAAGCCAAAAACAAAAAAAACATAATAGACTAAAAAAAAAATCTCAAAAATAGACCTCCAAAAAAAAAGACCAAGACAAAAAGCCGACATTCTCTCCTCAAAGTTCCAAACCAATTACACAAATTTTCAGACTAATAATGCGACTTCCGACAATAGACGATGCCAGGCCGACTACAAAAAAGCTCAACAATATAACACATTACAACTTTATCCCTTAACCTTCTCTTAAAACCTTCTCTATTTTATAAATAATTCTCACAAAATAAACCTCACTTAAAACATATCTTCCAACAAATTTTTACCACAATATGTAGCCATGCTGACCTAGAACACTCTTGGTAGACACTCTCTTGAGATATCTGCCTACCTTTGCCTCCTGAGTGCTGAGATTAAAGGTCCAGCTTTATTTCATGAATTTTAGCAAGCAGTACAATGCTCAGTATGTGTGAAATAATAAGAATAAGCCTTTATAAGCTTACTGTGTTTTGAAGGAATAAGCTTGGCAGCAACTAAATTTCTTATAGTATACATATATGAAGATAAAATTCCAATATCAATTCAGCTTACATCACTTCATCTTTTTAAAGATTTATTTATTATGTATATAGTGTTCTCTCTGCATATTTGCCTGCACACCAGAAGAAGGCATGAGACCCCATTACAGATGGTTGTGAGCCACCATGTGGTTATTGGGTACTCAACTCAGGACCTCTGGAAGAGCAGTCAATCCTCTTAACCTTTGAGCCATCTCTCCAGCCCACACTTCATCTTTTAAAAAAATTATTTGTAAATTTTGAATATATGGTTTGTGTGCAGTTATGTACATGTGAGTGCTGGTGCTGGTAAAGGCCACAGACTTTGGATCCCCTGGAGCTGGAATTATTGGTAATTGTGAGTCACCTGACATAGGTGCTGAGAATCAAACTTGGGTTCTGTGCAAGAACATACACTTTCAACCACTGAGTTATCCCTCCTGTTCTTGTTTCTTATTCTGTCTTTTAGTATTGGATCCTGTTTGTTTGTCTTCTAAGATCACAATGTAGAAACCACATTCTTTCACTGATTCATTTATTTTATAAGACATTTACAGTATTTGTTATGTGGTAGGCATTAAGAGTTTTATCAACTTATTTTACATGTTCTCATGACGACCCAAGAAATAAATGGTTGTATTACTTTGAAGCAAGAAAATGTCAGTAATTTAACTACATTTATACATCTAATAAATAATAAAAACAGGGATTAAATTCAAGTAGTCTGCCTTATAGGTTTTGTATTGACTGTTGAATTTGTTCTTGCCATCTCAGACTGTTTGATTCTATATGTATGCCTTGAATAGTTTAGTATCCATAGAAGCACATAGTCAGTATTTCCAGCATGTATTCTATTTAAAGGCCTTGTGAAAAACAGTTGATTGCTAAATATATAGCTTCATGGTAATGGCCTACATGCCTAGCCTGTATGATCCCCAGCACAGGAAAGAAAGGTGAAAGAAAAGGAGAAGAAAAACAGATGAAGGAGGGAGTCTGGGACCTTTTATCAACCTCCAAGAAAAAAATTTTTTTAAATGTTTCTTACGTTTGTTTGTTCATTGTGTCATGCTTATGTGCATATAAGTGAGTGTGAGTTATGTGTGGGTGGTTATGTCATAACAAATATATGAAGATTAGAGGACTCCTGGCAGGAGTTGGTTCTCTTATTCTACC
The DNA here is from genome assembly GCA_004025045.1 of Sigmodon hispidus. Lineage (NCBI taxonomy): Eukaryota > Metazoa > Chordata > Mammalia > Rodentia > Cricetidae > Sigmodon > Sigmodon hispidus. The sequence continues at coordinate 357,947 of PVIH01000415.1, read as the reverse complement.
CTGTAAGTCCCAGGACTGATTCAGATTTTCAGGCTTGGCAGCAAGTGCTGTTACACACCAACCCATCTTACTGACTCCTTCCTTGTATTCATAGTGACTGTCATGTCTGAAGATGAGCCACATGCTACATGCATGTATTTCTATCCAACTGTATTTCTATGAATACCTTAGCATGTGAACTACCCTAGCTTTTCTCCTGTCCCTCTCTCTTCTCCCTTCCTCCCTTTCCCTCTCTCCCATTCTTCCTTCCCTTCTCCCGCTCTCCCTCTCTCCTTTCCTCCCCTCCTTCTCACACACTCTCTCCTTTCCCTCTCCTCTCTCCCTCTCTCTCTTCCTTTCCCTCTCTCTGTCTGTGTCTCTATCTTTCAAGACAGAGTTTATCTGTGTAGCCCTGGCTGTCCTGGAACTCACAGAGATCTGCCTGCTTCTGCCTTCAGAGTGCTGGGATTAAAGGCATGTACCACCATGTCTGGCTTGACCTCTAATTTTTAAAGTACTCTTGTAGTACTATAAAGGTCTTGTAGCTCTATGAATACCCATTTTCTATTTTTCCTTGTCTTATAATCACAAGCAATGTTTATAGAAGAAAAAGTCCTGCTTAGAAAAAAATACTTTGAAAAATAGAAGCTTTTAATTTTTTTAGTATTTACAATTTTTAGTTACATTATTTGTGTCATCAATAATTCATTTAAAACAGACCACTTTATGTAATTGCATTGTGCAGCCTAAGAATCTAAAGCAAAGAACTTCATTTGATGCCAGCCATTTCTGGAATGCCTAGATCTTGTTGACAGTCCTACCAAAGATATCCTGGCACTAGTTAATCTCTTCTATTTCCTTGGTCCCCTTTCACTTAAAAGGCACATGCTGCTATTTGGATTTTTAACAGGAGTTTATTCATTGCCATTCTTATGAGCTGCTCTGGAGTTGGACAGTGATATAAAATTGAGTAGCTGAAAGCATGTAAAGCCTTGTTCAGGGCTGTACTCTTTTGTACATTTGAAAAAACACAACAACAAAAAAACTATTAACTATCTTTTTTTGTGTGTGAACAGGTTGAAGACCAAATTTCCGTATACTGATCACTGCACAAATTCAGGCTATTTGTTCAGTCCAGTCACAGTGCAAAGAAGCATGTGTGGAGAAAATGCCAGTGTGAAAGTCTCCATTGAAATTGAAGGATTTCAGTTACCAGTTACTTTTACATGTGATGGTAAGTTTTGCTTGGACTGGGAAGAATATGTTCTAAACATTGGTATATTCTTTCTTTTCATAAACAGAATTTGTTTTCATTGGATGTTCTTTTAAAACATTTGCATTCATTTGGGAAGTTTTTTTGGTTAATTGAACCAGGTCACAGTAGGACTGTTTCTCTGATTCTTAGCTAAGGCCCAAAAGTGTTAGCTATGAAAGCTAATTATAATACTTTCCTCTGCTTTTATGGCAAGAAAAATACTTTCTGAAAGAGCTATTGGTGACATGAACCTTCAGATCACTTCTTAATCTCTGCAGGGAATGTAGTTGTCCTTTGCTGTTAATTTTCCCTTCCAAGCTTGGGTAAATATCCTCTCTAGATCTGTGTTCTGGATGTCTGTAGTGACTTCTGTTACCAGTATGCTTTGATTTGTTTGTCTTGTTTTTAACTACATTGGCTTTCTTTTAGTTTATTTATAGTGTATATTATTCAGGCAGGATTTAAATGGTGGAATAAATTTCCATTCTCTAACAATTTAGCCTAAGACTGAGCTTTTTTTTTTTTTTTTTTTAATTGTGGTAACTAACAGTGTGTCTACTATTTAAATATCTTCTAGTTTGGTACTTTGGAAAGCCCTTTGAAAAGATATAAATCTGAACCAAAATGTTAGCCAACTATAACAGTTGTGTTTTAATTTCTGAAGGAAAACTTATACCTTTTAAGTCATTTAAATTTGGTATATGGTAAAAATATTAAATTTTTAAAGAGTCAACAGGTGTTTTGAAATAAAGCATGAGTAAAAATTGACAGCAAGTGTTGATCAGCAAGTTTTAACTTACATCAAAGTTTGACTACCTTCAAAATGTATTGTAAATGACCAGTGGTTAATCATAAATGCATATTTTTAATGTATATCTCTATTAAGTATAACTGGGCTGAGGGCATACATAGGTCAGTGGTATAGTACTTTCCTAGTATAAATAAGGTCTTGTGTTTAATTTTTAGAACTGGAAAAAATTTTAAGCATTTTATGATAGAAGTATAGACTATATGATCAGATTATATGTTTTTATTTGTTCTAGGTCTATTCAAAAATAGAGTTGTGTTATAAGAGATTTTTAGCAAAAAAGCTTTTTGATGCCAAGTCTCCAGTTTTCATTTACTTTAAGAGCAGGCTTATCTTTTAGAAGTTGGACAGTTTGCCCAGCTGGTGGCTCATGCCTGTAACCCCAACATTTAGAAACTGAGTCAGGATTGCTATGATTTCAAGACCAGTCTGGGTTACAGTGTCAGACTTTAAGTATAAAAATAGATAATTTTAAAAACCTTTAATTTGGGGCTGCAGAGTTGTCTCAGTGGTTAAGAGCACTTGCTGCACTTTCAAAGGACCGGAGTTCAATTTTCAGCACAAACATTACTGCTCACTGTCTAACAGAGCTAATAAAAGTTGTGGAGTCCTTGAAATGTGGCTTCAACTCCAGTGCCAGGTGATCTTGTGCTTTCTCTTCTGACCTCTGCTGGCATCTGGCATGCACATATATACATGCAGGCAAAACACTCATACACTTAAAAATAAATATAAGGAAAAAATGAAAGCTTTAATTTTCTGTTCATTGTCATATATTAGTAGTTCACCTTTTCCAGGAATAAGAATGCCTACTTACTCTGTTTTTGTTCTTTGGAAAATTCACTATACAAATATCTAAAGTACTGGGCTGGAGAGATGGCTCAGTACTTAAGAGCACTGACTGTTCCCAGCATCCACATGGCAGCTGATAATTGTAATTCCAAGATCTGACACCCTTACACAGTTATATATTCAGGCAAAAACATCAATTCACATTAAAAAAAAATTAAAAACAAAACAAAACAAAATCCCCAAATATCTGAAATATGGACTCGAGAGATGGCTCAAAGGTTTGGAGCACTGGGTGTTCTTCCAGAGGTCCTGAGTTCAATTCCCAGCAACCACATGGTGGCTCACAACCATCTACAGTGAGATCTGGTGTCCTCTTCTGGCTTGCAGAGATACATGCAGACAGAACATTGTATACATAATAAATAAATAGGTTTCAAAAAACAAAAATCCAAATATCTAAAGTTTTTTTTTTTTTTTCCTTATAATTTGTTTTAAGACTGCTCTCTAGGTACTGCTAACTGGTGCCCTATTTGAAAGAATCTGTAATATGGATGTGTCTTAGGGTTTCTATTGCTGTGAACTCTATAACGGAAAGCATTTAATTGGGACTAGCTTACAGTTCAGAGGTTTAGTCCATTATGGACATGGCAGGAAGCATGGCAGCATGCAGGCAGACATGGTCCTGAAGGAGCTGAGAGCTCTACATCATGATCCAAAGGCAACAGGGAAAGACTGTGAGCTACACTGGATGTACTTGAACATATAATATCTCAAAGCCCACCTCCATAGTGACATACTTCCTACAACAAGGCCACTCTTACTTACTTACATAACAAGTCCAAATCTCCTAATAGTGCCAGTACCTGGAGGAGCATGGTAGTGCACACCTTTAATCTCAGCACTAGAGGCAGGAACAAGACAAATCTCTGTCATTTGAGGCCAGCCTGGTCTACAGAGTGAATTCCAAGACATCAAAGGCTTCACACAGAGAAACCCTGTCTTGAAAAACAAAGCAAAAAATAGTGCCACTCCTTATGGGCCAAGCATTTAAACACATGAGTCTGTGGGTATCATTTCTATTCAAACCACCCACAGGATGTAACTTTGTTTAGGCCTTCACTGCCTAATAGTTAATGGAAGCTGTGGAGCCCTTGAAATATGGGTCATCTGTATTGTTAAATGCTGTAGATCTAGAATACACATTAGAGTTCACAGCCTTAGCCTAAAAAAATAAATAAAAGTATAAATAAATACAGGTAATGCTAAAGTCACATAACTACATTATTTATTGTTTAAGATAAGGTCTTAGGCTGGACTAAACTCATGATCCTTCTGCCTCTAAACTAATGTTTTTGATATATTAAACTAAATAAAATATATTATTAAAATTAGCTTTGCAAAAGTGAAGTTGTAGATTAGTTGGCAGAATGCTTGTCTCAAATCTATGAGATAGATTTGATCCACAGCACCACATAAACTAGGCATAATGGTACATACCTGTATTACCAGCACTTGGGATACAGAAACAGAATTATAGAAGTTCAGTGTCATCCTCTGCCTTACAGTGAGTTCTAGGCCAGCCTAGACTACATGAGCGCGCGTGCGTGCGCGCGCGCACACACACACACACACACACACACACACATACATACACACCTTATTTAGAGCTTAGAGCTTATTTACAAAATTAGACTCTTCTCTGACTGTTTTCAGTTAATAGAAAAATTTTAAATGGCTGAGTTAATCCTAGTTCTTGGGCAAAAGGCAGAGGCCAGATGGAGCTCCTCCCTCCCTCCTTTTGTTTGAGTGTTTTGCCTATATAGCACCATTTTGCCAGCCTAGTGCCCTTGGAGGCCAGAAGAGGGCATCATATCCCTTGGAACTAGAGTTATAGATGGTTGGGAATTGTCTCGTGGTGCTGAGAATTAAACCTGAGTTCCTTGGAAGAGCAGCCAGTGCTCTTAACTACCGAGCTATCTCTAGCCCCTCTGTGAGTTTGAGGCCAGTGTGGTCTATATAGTAAGTTCCAGGCCAGCTAGAGTTATATAGTGAGACCCTATCTCAGAGAGAGGGGGAGATTTTAAAGTGATACATGTGACCTACAATTAGATATGCTTTATGTTTCTATTATATGGTCTTCTCATAGATTATAAGTAATATTTAGAGGTAAGTGAGCAAAATGAAAATGACAATTAACTCTCTTTCAGTGAGTTCTACTGTAGAAATAGTTATAATGCAAGCTCTTTGCTGGGTACACGATGACTTGAATCAAGTGAATATTGGCAGCTACGTTCTAAAAGTTTGTGGTCAAGAAGAGGTTCTACAGAAGTAAGTTTATTTACTTATGAATACTGAATGGTGTCTTTGGAAATTTCATTCTTAATGCCTTAAATTAGATTCTTTTCAGTTTAGATTTGTAATCTAAAAATATATTTGGATGCCAGCATGGTGTTGCACTCCTTTTATCCCAGCACTTGCAAGGCAGAGGCAAATATAGGTGGATCTTTGTAAGTTCAAGGCCAGCCTGGTCTACATAGCAAGTTCCAGGCTAGCCAGAGCTACATACTAAGACCCTGTTCCTAAATTCATTCATTCATTTATATTTTTATGTATTATATGTTTATAGTATATAAGGTATATATTTGATCCTAATGTTGAAAATTCTGTTGAGATATGCTGTATCTAAGGTAGTGGTGGGATTTCAGAGGTAAGAAAGATGATATTCTTTTAACTTTAGTAGCCTTATATACTAAAAGTTGTAGTCAGTTGGTTAAAGGGAAGTAAAATAACCTTCTTCTAAAAAGTCAGTAATCACATTTGTAGATTCCATTCTTCTTTGCAGTTACCACACACATACACACACACACACACACACACACACACACACACACAGAGAGAGAGAGAGAGAGAGAGAGAGAGATAGAGCTGTTTGTTTTATTTGCCCAAAATAATCATTACATGAACTTTAGTAATTTGCTATAGCTTACAATTAGTTCAGTTGTTTTTAAAGATCCAGGCTTTATCCTATCTGACTCCTTATCCTCTTTCACCTTCACCGACTCACAGAAAAATTCCTGTGTAAATGTTTAAAGTTGGCTTAAAAACAAAGTGTTTCACCATTTTCTTCAATTTTTCATACAGATGCAATTTGTATTTTACTTTTATGTCTGTAACTTGTGATTTGAATAGAATAATACCAATGGATAATTAATGTATTTTAACAGTAATCATTGCCTTGGAAGTCATGAACATATTCAAAATTGTCGAAAATGGGACACAGAGATTAAATTACAGCTCTTGACCTTCAGTGCAATGTGCCAGAATCTGGCTCGAACAGTAAGTGTGTATGAATTGCATTTAGTGAATCAGAATAATTTTAATAGTTGAGAGATTTTCAGTCTGTATGTTTTTTATTTTTTTTTCTGCACCAGGATGAGTTGATATATTTGTTTTTTCTAGCAGGAGTCCTCTCGAAAGATCTTTAGTCATGGAAGTTTAGGTAGCATATTCCTCAGATCCAGAAGTATAAATTGGAAAAGCAAGATGAAAAAATGAAAGTTTGTCTTTAAAAAAAAAAAATGGGAAGGAGATGGTCTCCTGTATCTCAGATTGGCTTTAACTCACTATAAAGCTAAAGATTACCTTGTGCCATCCATGACCAGTTTTATACAGTGCTAGAGACTGAGCTGAGGACTTTGGGCCAGTCATTCTGCTAACTTTAGCCCTTGATTTTTTATTTCTTTCTTTATTTTTAAAAGCTAAGTTTACCTAGTTCACTGCATGAGTGTAGCAGCCAAGGGCAGTAACAGAAGAACTGCCTGCCCAAGTCTGATATTTAATAGTCTTACCCAAGAGTGAAAATCTCAGGGTTACTTAAGAGGGTGCAAAGAAGAAAGGGGTATTGAGTACTAAATAAAAGTTTTCAGTTTCTCTTGAATATGTTTGCATAACGTGGAATGTAGAAAAGACTAGTACTTTTCTCATTGCTGGTAAGCAGAGAATGGAACAAAACTTACTGAGGGGGAAAAAAAGCAGAGATTCAAACGATCTTGTCCCCATCTGGTACCACCCTAGTTTTTACCCAACCTCTTCCTTCATTGATTATTTGAGACAGAATCTTGCTACGTAGCTCTGACTGGTCTGGTGATTTTTGTATAGACCATATTGACTTCAGACTTACTACCATACCTGAATTTCAGGTGTATACCATCTGGCTCGGTTTAGTTTTTGCTTTATTTGTTCATCATAAACTAGATTTAGGAACATGCATCTTTTCCATTTTTAAAGAAATTTATTACATATATTTCTTTTGTGTTTGTGTGCTCAAGTATGCCACAGTATGTGTGTGTTTAGGTCAAAAGACAACTTGTGAGAGTTGTTTCTTTTTTTATACCATGTTAGGCCACGGATAGATCTCAGGTGATTAGGCTTGGGGACAAATGCTGCCTTTACCCTCTCAGCTATATTGTTAGCTCTGTAAAATATGAGTTTGTGACTGGATAGAGGATTCCAAAGTTAAGAGCACACACTGGGAATTCTTCCAGTGAACCTAGATTTGATCCCTGTACCCACACAATAGCCCACAATCATCTGTAACTTCAGTTCCAGGGGATCTGACACCCTCTTCTGTCCTCTGAGGTCACCAGGCATGCTCATGATGCAGATACATATGCAGGCAAAACACCCATACATATAAAATAAAATTTTAAAGATAGAAGTTTTAGTAAGGTTTGATTGTATGCTTCTATAATCCCAGCAAAAAGACAGAAGTGTTCTTGAATAAGATTTCAAGGCCAGTATAAGCTTTAAAATTAAAGGGGGCTGGAGGGAGTTGGTGATAACTCAGTGGATAAAGTGATTGAGGGCTTGAGTTTGGATCCCCAGTACTTGTAAAAAGCTGAGTGTGACAGAGCATTTCCATAATCCCACACTAGGAGAAAAACACTGAGAGATCTCCCAAAATGGCTGGCCAGCCAGTATTGCCATTGGATTAGCTAAAAGTTCAGTGAGGGAGCCTTTCCTGTTTCAGAACATAAGCTGGAGGGTAACAGAGGAAAGCATAGGACATGAACTTTTGGCCTCTGTGTATGCACACACACATATACCACACACCCTTTACACACACATACAAAAATAAATAATGGAACATTTAAGGATTTATTTATTTTAATTTTATGTATTTAAATATTTACCTGCATGTATGTATGTGTATCTCATGCATAATTAGTGTCCATGGAAGTCAGAACTGAGTATCAGATCCCTTGGAACTAGAATTACTGATGATTGTAAGTCTTCATGTGGGTCTTAGGAACCAAACCCAGGTCTTCTGCAACAACAGCAAGTACCCTTAATCTCTGAGCCATCTCTCCAGCCCCCCAAAAATGAATTTTTCATAACATTGACTAACTTTTTGAGTCAATTATAAATAGTAATTTAGATAGCTTTGTATCTCCAGTTCTCAAAAATTAGTCTAAAGATTTCATCATCTATTTAACTATTTGATAGAATGATCAAAGAATCATATTTGATTATTCTTAAACATGTTTGTATGTATTTAGGCAGAAGATGATGAAGCACCTGTGGATTTAAACAAATATTTATATCAAATAGAAAAACCTTATAAAGAAGTCATGACAAGGTATAGTATTTAAAGCATTCATTGCAGGTTTTCAAACTTTGTTTTAGATATGAATATATTTATTTTCTGTGATCCAAACAACTACTGTGATTTAAAACAAAAACAAAACCAAAACCAAAAAAGCTTGTTTTCCATTTCAGACACCCTGTTGAAGAACTCTTAGATTCTTATCACAACCAAGTGGGACTGGCCCTCCAAACTGAAGTAAGTTTTGGTGTAAGGACTTAAAGATTGTTTCTGTTTTCTCTGAAGTACTAGTTTTAGAATTAGATTAAATGTTGTAAAACTATATTCTTGGTGTTAGCCACCCATAGGGTAGTGGGTGTAAGGGTAGGAAGAGCTGTAGAAAAAGAAAAAGCCCGGAGCATCAGTGTTTAAAAGGATACTTAGAGCCTAACCAGCATATAAGAGAAAAAGTCAAAAGAGAAGACACCTTTCCAAGTCCAAGACTTAGAAAAGCAGAATCTGGCACCGTCACACAAACATACATGCAGACAAAATACCAATGCAAATGAAATAGAAGTAAATAAATTATTTTTTTTTAAAGTTTTGGATTCAGAGAAAAATATACCATTCAAAGAAGATATACCATACATACACTCCCTAGTTCTGCCCAGTTGTAGCCTCCCCACTTTAAAAATTGCTATTATTATTTCCCCTTAATAAATAGCAACACTATTCTTCTATTTGCTCAAGCTAAAATCTTGGTGTTGTCCTTGACCTTTCAAGTAAAAGATCTTTCATCTCCCATATTAAACCTAACTACCATCTTTACCATGAGAACACATGAAGAATGTGACCGTTATCATTCTTAAGTCAACTGTGTTATTCTTTACTAGTCTTCCAAATTCTTTACTTTTTCTGTAATCCTTCCCACGCCCTTCCAAGCAGCCAAAATAATACTCTTAAAATAATTCACTAAATGTAGCAATGTGTCCTGGGATGTATCCTGGAACAGAGCAGGAAAAGGGGTTAATGAAAACACTGGTACAGCTGAGTAAATCCAGAATTTATTTAATTATAGGCCATTGACAATCTTCATTGTCAAATGTATCATGGTTATACAAGCTGCTGCTTAACTGGTTTGTATGGGAACTCTGTACTATTTTTGTAACTTCCTATAATTCTAAAATTATTCCACATGAAAAGTTTGCTTTAAAAGTGAAGATAGGAACAGAAAGCAGATGTCGGAGTTTAAAAAAAAAAAGGTCAAAAAAGGACTCTTAGAGCTGGGTAGATGTGTAAAACACATCTTTAATCCCACCACTTAGGAGGCAGAGGCAGGTAGATCTCTAAGTTCAAGGTCAACCTAGTTTACAGAGTGAGTTCCAGAAAAGCAAGATCTTGTCTTAAAAATAAAAAGATGATTAAAAATTATAAGCTTATTAAACAAAGTGAGCTCTTAAGCTAGTTTGAAATTAATGTTTACCCTGGGCTGGCCTTCAACTTGTGAACCTCCCTCCTTCCCTTCTATATCCTGGGACTTTACCCAAGACCCAGCTCTTTTGTTTATAATCTGCAAAATGTGCTCCTCACTGTTACCTAGGACGTATACTCTCTAGTGCTTTTTTTCCTCAGGTATTTGCTTGGCTTTCTCTTCCTTAAATACTTAAATGTTATCACAATGCTCTACATTGGTCACTTTGTCTAAAATATCAACTCTGTTATTTATTGCCCCTTTTTACATTTTAACTGAAATATTATTTGTTTAAGACAATCTCTTGCTATTTATCCCAGGCTGGCCTCAAACTTGCTATGTAGTTTAGGCTATGGAACTTAGGATTCTCCAGCCTCAGCCTCCCCAAATGCTAGGATTATTGTAGGTATATGCCCATTATATATCATATTCACCTTAAGTATAATTTATTTTCTTTTACTCTCAATCTTGCCATCTCAGACTTTTAAGTTATTGTAATTATAGATGTTGTTTAGAGTTTTTATTGCTGTAAAGAAACATCATGACCACAGCAACACAAAGTAAAACATTTCATTGAAGTAGCTCACTTACAGTTTCAGAGGTTCAGTCCATTATCATGGTGAGAAGTATGGCGGTGTGCTTGCAGACATGGTAGTAGAAAAACAACTGAGTGCCCTGCTGCATCTTGCAGGCAACAGGAAGTCAACTGACAGTCACACTGAGGGAAACTTGAGCAAAAGAGACCTCAAAGCCAGTCTCCATAGTGACACACTTCCTCCAACAAAGCCACACCTCCTTATAGTGCCACTCCCTTTGGGGGCTGTTTCCTTTCAAACCACCATAGATGTCTGTCACCATACCTGACATGTAGTGGCTTTGGGCTGGTGGTAGTGCTTGAAGCAGAGTTTTCCTGTCCTGGATGACCTAGAACTCACTGTATATACCAAGCTGACCTCAGAGTTTTAACTCTTTTGCTTCCTACTCACTGGTATTACAGATAGATGCCACCATACCTGGATTCTTAATGATTTTTTAAAGAAAACTTGCTAGTTTTTATTTAAGAAGGGTTCAGAAGTTACCTATGTGAAAAAGCAAATGCTGTGACTAAGCTGTAGAGAAATGAACGGTGTAGGACATATAAAGACTTCTGATAAAGCTCGCCCAGACTGAACTTTAACTGCTTTGAAGAACATATGGCTACCACAGAAGATGGAAGCCGCCCATGGTAAAGAAATTTACCAAAGAACTTTAGCTAGAGCTGCCAGATAAAAAGAGCCTGGTCTGCGGGTACAGGTAGAGCCAGTGTTTGAGAACCATGAACTCTTATAGTGAATTGAAAAGAAATGAATAAATGCTTACAGGACTAGAACCCAGCGTGGAAATGTCTGTCCGTAATGTTTTTGTGTTAAAGTGTCCTTTTAGTGCCCTCTAGTGACAAAAAAAAAGTTTAGTGTGAGTTTAGTTTTGGCTCTACAAAGCAGAGCAAAAAAGGTTGGGTTTAAAATTGTTAGACCATACACTGGCTTATTACATGTTAAGAGTAATGGGAATAGTGCAAGATTGTGTCACAAACCTTCAGCGTGGGAAGGTTTTTACATGAAGGTGAGTTAAAAGAGGCAGAAATATAAATTAGATAACTAAAAAGTAGAACTTGAAAACTGATCTTCAATTCAGGCCCCAAGAACTGCACAATAATTGGGTATTTAAGAAAATGAGATGGTTTTACTTATGCTCGACGGTGAAAGGAGCATTTGGCTTATGATAGCCAAGCCTAAAGAGTAGAAAAAAATACTAAAAGGAAGGATGCAGTGCTCAGTTGCAGCCTTTTATGGTACTTGGCATAAAAGTGTAGCATGAATATTTTATGAATCTTTAAGCCATGTGTAGTGCAGTCACGGTAACTCAGGAGGAAGAAAGAAGATCCCTTGAACTTATAAATTTAATACCAGTCTAGGCAATAGTTTAAGAGAAGGAATGAATGCTTCTGTTGCTCAAGTTTTTAAAAACTATATTTTGTGGGTGAATATCTGTAGGTGCATGAGTGTGCAGACCAGAGAATAACCTCAGGCCTCATTCCTCAACCGTATTGTCTACCTTTCCTTTGATCCAAGGCTTCAGCTCACCAAGTAGGCTAGTATAGCCATCTTAGTTACTGCTGATTGTTGTGAAGAAACATCATGACAAAGGCAACTTACAAAGGAAGTTATTTAATTGAGGGCTTGCTTACAGTTTCAGAGGGTTAGTCCATGACCATCATGGCAGAGGGCATGGCAGCAGGCAGGCATAGTGCTGGAGCAGAGGCTGAGAGCTCACAGTATCTACGAGCTGTGGACAGATAGCTTGAGAGACTGGGCCTGGTGTGGGCTTTTGAAACCTCAAAGCCCACCCCAGTGATACACCAATCCAGTAATACAGCAATCAGGAACCAGACACTGAAATATGGCCTATGGATGCCATAAACACTTAAACCACCACAGTGGCTGACCAGGTAGCCTCAGGGATTCACCTGTCTCTTCAACTCTGTCATCACAAATGAGACTTAGAACCAAGGCTGAAATATCAGAGAGAGGAAGCACTACAGTCAGTTTTTACTCAGCTGTCTTGCAACTTTCTCAGGCTGGCTCCTGGTTGCCATTCGCTTCTGTTCTCTGGGTTTCTACAAGCCTTTATATACGCATCTAGGTTAGGATGGCATGGTGTGTAGCCTTGAACTTGCAGAAACAGAAGTTCTGTGTCTGAGTTGTGGGATTAAGGGTGGAGGTCACCACTCCCCTTTCACTGTGCTGGGATTAAAGGTGTGTGAAAGACTCAGTTGTTTATCTTTGTGTTTAAGGTTTAAGAATTTCTTGAGCTGCCTACCTAGAATTTGACTGGGTGCTCTCTCCTCAATATTTAGGTTTTATTAAATATGTAATATATATTCACAATACACCATTATGCCTAGCTTTTTTATTTGGGTTCTTGGGGTTAAACAAAGATCGTCATGCTTGTAAGGCCAGGACTTCACTATACTGACTGAGCTATTTTTGTAGCCCTAAAAATTTATACTTATCTGACATAAAATAATTGCATATATTTATGATATGCAATATATTTTAGTGCATGAATAAAATGAGTAATGATCCTTGCCAAGGCAGAGTACTCCAGTAATCCTATCATTACACCAGCTGGAGAATTTATATGTTTGAGGTTGGCCTGGGTTAAATACTGAGACCTTGTCTTAAAAAAACAAAAATTAGGGGCTGGAGAGATGGCTCAGTGGTTAAGAGCACCGTCTGCTCTTCTGGAGGACCCGGGTTTGATTCCCAGCACCCACATGGCAGCAAACAACTGTCTGTAGTTCCAGTTCCAGGCAAACACCAAGGCAAATAAATAAATAAATAAATAAAGTTTTAAAAAAATTAGTTAATATATGTAATGATAAAGTCAAAGCCCACCCCTAGTGACATAAGTGACATGTCACTTCCCTCCAACAAGGCTTCAAACTCCTTTCCAACAGTGAACCTATGGGGACCATTCTTAGTCAAACTGCCACAAGCACCGCATACCCACATCAGGTAGCTCACAACAGCCTGCCAAATCCAAGGTATCTAACACTCTCTTCTGGTCTTTACTGATACCTACACACAGGTGGCATTCACTTAAATGGAGGAGGCCTCAGCATGGTCTCCAATGGCAGAACAGACTGCTAAAATCAACACAGCCATCTGTCACAGCACCTGAGTGCTGAGTTCCTACTGCAGTGGTGTTGATGGCTACGAACTTGAAGTTGAGAGAGAGTCTGGAGGACTCCTATGATGGCCCCTAACACCCTCCCCAAGGGGAAATATAGCTTAGACAGAAAACCATCGATAACTCTTAAAATTATGATAGAAGTACTAGGGGTATAGCTCCCCATAGTTGATGGCTTCTGGCAGAGCTACAAATAGGGAAGAACTCAGTTTTCTTTGGGGGTCTGGCCACTGGGAGTTTAACCATGCTCCGGTGAATGTGTGGGCAGCACAGACTGGACTTGTGATTTTTTTCCCCTTTGGTGGGAGTGGGGAGGAGTGGAGGGCCTTGGGAGGACTGGGATACGGGTGTGATCAGAGTACATTGTGTGAAAGTTTTTAGATGGTGAGTAGGGATACAGTGTATGTGTGGGGGGAGAACACAAGAGCACTGCTACAGCAGTGACCTTATTTTTTTAAAAAAAGAAAACTTGAGTGTTTCTTTCATTATTTTTTGCTTTTAAGATTTGTATGTGTGCATGTGCATGTGGGGGTGCTAGTGCCTGCGCGTACATGTGGAGTCCCTTAGAGCCCATTTTAGGCATTCATGGGATACTCAGCTTGTGTGAGTGGTGGGATCCAAACTCAGGTCTTCATAATTAAGTAAAAGGGCTCTTATTTTTGTTTGTTTGTTTGTTTGGGCAGGGCTTCTCTATGCAGCCCTGACTATCCTGAAACTTGTTATCTAGACCAGGCTAGCCTTGAATTTAGAGATCATCTGCTGCAACAAAGACTCTTAACCACTGAACCATCTCTTTAGCCCCTCAAGAATTTTCTGGTTTTTTGTTTTGTTAAAATTTAGTTTTTGTTTTGTTTTGATTTAGTTTTCAGAAGAGAAGATTATTTTCAACATGAAAATTACTTCCAAGTGAGAATTAAAAAAAATAAATCTAATTGTGCTTACTTTTTATCTCTTTTATTTTATTTTTTTAAAGATTTATTTATTATGTATACAATATACAGAAGATGTCATCATAGATGGTTGTGAGCCACCATGTGGTTGCTGGGAATTGAACTCAGGACCTCGGGAAGAAGAGTCAGTGCTCTTAACCTCTGAGCCATCTCTCCAGCCCCCACTTTTTATCTCTTTTATTTTAAATGTATGAATGTTTTCCCTAGGTGTATGTATGTATACCACATATCCCAATCTTGTTTTAAAAAATTATTTAGTAATCTGTTCCTAATTTGTTTTTTATTCTAATATGAAATTAGTAGCATTTGCATATAAATAGTTGTATCAAAGTGAATGCTGTGCCTTGCTTTAGTACATTTCACAGTACTCCATTATGATTGAGAAGCTGTCTCATTTCTTTTTTTTTTTTTCCAGTAGAGAATATCTATTCTTAGAATTGTCAAAAATAGGGGCTGGAGAGATGGCTTAGAGATTATGAGCACTGAGTGTTTTTCCAGAGTCCTGAGTTTAATTCCCAGCAACCATATGCTGGCTCACAGCCACCTATAATGAGATCTGGTGCCCTCTTCTGGCCTGCAGTGACACGTACAGGCAGAACACTATACACCATAAATGAATAAATCAAAAAAAAGTTGTCAAAAAATATCTAGCTTTTGACTTTATCTTTGACATGGGTTCTACATTGTACCTAGTTATTTTTATTTTACTTTTCGTTTTTAAAGAACCAGCACCGAGCTGTCGACCAAGTAATTAAAGCTGTAAGAAAAATCTGTAGTGCTTTAGATGGGGTGGAGACCCCTGCTGTTACAGAGGCCGTGAAGAAACTAAAGCGGGCAGTTAACCTTCCAAGGAACAAAAATGCTGATGTGAGTATTTATGTGGACATAAGTGACTACCTGTCACTTCAACCGGAGGATGTTCACCTCTTGGTAGACAAAATACTGTCGTTTTAACTTTTACTTTTGAGTTTAATGAATTGCTTCATTGGTGAGATGAGGATTCTTTGTGGAAATGATGGAAGAGCCTTGTGAACATTGACATGAAATGGTTCAAATTACCTTTCTTCTATAGGTGAGAGCCCTGGTAATTTGGGGAGCCTACAGAGTCCTTTCTTACCAGTCATACCAGTTCTCTTAATGCAAATGCCCATGTTCATTATCCTTGAGTCATACCCCTACCCTATGTAAGTGTCCTTGCCTTAGAAGCTGCCAAATGTTTAGTCTTCTATTATGTCATATGTCACCTTTTAATAAAACTATCTCCCATGATACCTCTTCCCATGGGGCCTTAACAAAATGAGTTCATAGGAATGTTTATGTCTTTGATTGAAAGGAGTAAAGAAAAAGTGAATCTCATAAGCTACTTTTCATTTAAAGGAAAAGCTATGTCTTTGGCCTACTCCTCCATGTCTTGGTGCTCACAAGCCTACTCATTTTCAAAGAAATTCCAGCTACATGACACTTAATTTGGGTTTTCTTTTTGTTTTTATTTTTTTGTTGTTGCTGTTGGTGGATTGGGGTTTTATTTTGGGAGTGGAGGTTCTGTTTTAAAATATTTGGAAACTATCAATCACCATAGACCCTAATGCCTAAAGTAGCTATTCTTTTCACTCCTCTCTCGGATGATGGAGCAGTAAAGTATAGTTAAAAGAGGAGTTTACCTTAAATAATTATATAAAAATTTCCTTCAGTCATCAAGTGGTAATAGAGTTTAGATACTTTTCTTTAGGTATGTTACTCTCATGCTGTACTGTTTTACAAAATAATTCTTTAACTTCAATTTCTTTAAAATAAAAGCTGATTTTGTTCTCTTTCAGTAGTAAATTTCAGGTGCTCTGATTTGTTTGACTTCTTGAGACAGAGTTTCATATTTTTCTTTTTTTTCTTTTTTTTTTTTTAAATTTATTTATTTCGTATACAATGTTCTGCTTGCATGTGTCCCTGTATGCCAGATGAGGGCGCCAGACCTTTTTACAGATGGTTGTGAGCCATCATGTGGTTGCTGGGAATTGAACTCATGACCTCTAGAAGAGCAGTCAGTGCTCTTAACCTCTGAGCCACCTCTCCAGCCCCCATATATTTTTCAACTTACTATAATTTAGCTGAGGAAGTCCTTGAACTTCTGATTATTTTTCCCCCACAGGTGCTGAAATTGTAGGCATGAACTACCATGCCTGGCTTTCATTTCTTTGTTATCTTGGCTCAAGGTCTCACTTTGGCCCATGCTGGCCTTGGACTTGCTATATTCCTTCTTCCTCAGCTTCCCAGATACTGTAATTACAAGCATCAACTTCCACTCCAGTTTGCCTTAAGTTTCCTATTTTTAAATTTGTTGTCAGGCATTATGGCACACACTTTTAATCCTATGGCTTGAGAGGCAGAAACAAGCAGATCCCTGAGTTCTAGGCTAACCAGGGCTATACAGTGAAACCCTATCTCAAAAAAAAAAAAAAAAAAGTTATGTTTACTTAGATTTATGTTTTCACTTCTTGTTTGCTTATTTATTAATTTGTATTTGTGTTTGTTTATGTGGGTGTATTCATATGATTCAGATCCATCATTTTGGATATGAATCAGGGGTTTAGCAAATTTGAGACCAACCTGGGCTACACAAGACCCTGTCTCAAAAAAGGAAGAAAAAGTAAATAGTTTATATTAAATTATGGTCAATTTCTGACTAATTGATATATGTGTATACAGGTGACTTCATTTTCTGGAGGAGATACTAGCAAGAGTTCAACTAGGGGTATGTCTTTAGATTCTTTACATTTTGGTAGTGATTTTTGCTTTTTCAGAGAATTAACACTTTGTTTCAATGTAGGCTCACTGAATCCTGAAAATCCTGTTCAAGTAAGCATGGATCACTTAACTACAGCAGTTTATGATCTTCTCAGGCTCCATGCCAATTCTAGTAAGAGTTCTACAGACTGTCCTCAAAGTAGGAGGAGCATCAAGGAAGCATGGAGTACAACAGAGCAGCTCCAGTTTACTGTTTATGCTGCACACGGCATTTCCAGTAACTGGGTATCAAAGTAAGTAGCTGCTCAAAGGACAAGCACAGCTAT
The DNA here is from genome assembly GCA_004025045.1 of Sigmodon hispidus. Lineage (NCBI taxonomy): Eukaryota > Metazoa > Chordata > Mammalia > Rodentia > Cricetidae > Sigmodon > Sigmodon hispidus. The sequence goes on along the minus strand of PVIH01000415.1, from coordinate 340,311 downwards.
ACTCAGAAGTTATGCTAATCTTAGTATTATAACTACTTTCCTTTGTTTAAATGAATGATACAAAGATCACTAAAGTACCCTTGTACCTTTGTGGCTTTAATAAAATTATAGAGATATCTGAATTTACTATAGTGAAAAACATTATTCTTATGGATGAAAAAGAGCAAAGATCTGACTGCCTGGTGTACCCAGGAGGCAGAGGCAGTCAGATCTTTGAGTTCAAGGCTAGCCTGGTCTACAGAGCTAGTTTCAGGACAGTGAGTGATACACAGGGAAACTATCTCAAAAAAACAAAAAGCAAGAAAATGTATAATGAAACTGACATACCAAAATGTTATTTAAAAGATAAGTTAATTTGAAACAGAATAATGGGACTAGAATTCAAGCCCCATCCCTCATTAATAGCTCATAAACCTACTAATCGATAATCTTAATTCTACATAGTTTTTCTACTTAAGTTTTGATAAGAATTTTCCTCTTTTGATTTTTTCTTCTTTTGTCAATATCTTTAAAGCATAGCATTTGGGGGCCAATTTAAATTTATTTTGGAATAATTATTATGAAGTGAAAAGTTTGAAATTAATATTTTTATTGAAATAGGCTCATAATGGCTTAGTGCTATATAGTCCAATAAAAAGTTACCCAACAAAAATCCCATTTGAATAAGCTTCAGATTAAAATGAAGGTATGACTTGAAAATGACTTTGGATTTTTATGTTTGTTTGGTTGGTTGGTAGGGTTTTTGTTTGGTTGGTTCTTTTTGGTTTTTTGAAGCAGAGTTTTTCTGTGTACTCCTGGCTCTTCTGGAATTTGTTACGTAGACCAGGCTGGTCTCAAACCCACAAAGATCTGCCTACTTCTGCCTCCCAAGTGCTGGGATTAAAGGTGTGTGCCATGATGCTGGGCTAAAAGTGTTTTTTTAGGTCATGGAATAAGTGTTTATTGAGCCCCATCAATAAGCAGAGTTCTCAGTATTGGAAATCTGGCAACAAATGAGAACAATACTTTTCTGGAACTTCCATTTAAATGGCTACTAGTGCCTATCTCTTTTTGTTCATCTTGCTGTTGAGGTGATAATCTCACTGTGTTGCTCAGGATGAGTCTCATCTTCAGATACTGAAGGATCCTTCCACTGCAGCCTCCTAAGTACTAGGGTTATAGGTATGTGCCAAAAATGCCCAGCTAAAAGCATGACAAGCAACTTGTGTGGAATTTTTTTGGCTTGTGTTTTCTTTTGTTCATGGGAATTCCATATTGGAGGACCCACATAGTAGAAAAGAACCAACTCCCATAAGTTGTTCTTTTTACCTCCATATATCTAAGTAAATGTAATACAATTTTTCTTTAGTTTTTTGTTTTTCAACACAGTGTTTCTCTGTGTAGCCCTGGTTAACCTTGAACTTACAGAGATCTGCCTACCCCTGCCTCCCTAGTGTTGGGATTAAAGGGGTGTGTGTGTGTGTGTGTGTGTGTGTGTGTGTGTGTGTGTGTGCCTTACTGGGGAAAAAATTAAGTTATAGCTAAAGCTGGTTATGACATATATTCCTTTACTTCTCGTACTTGGAAAGTAGAGACAGAAAAATGAAAAGTCTCAAAGAACAGCAACCATCCTACCTATGCACACCCAAATGAAGCCGTGGGTATGAATAGAATGATTAACATGGGGCTGGAGAGATGGCTCAGCGGTTAAGAGCACCGTCTGCTCTTCCAGAGGACCCGGGTTCGATTCCCAGCACCCACATGGCAGCTAACAACTGTCTGTAGTTCCAGTTTCAGGCAAACACCAAGGCAAATAAATAAATAATAAATAAATAATAAATAAATAAAGTTTTTAAAAAAAATTATTAAAAAAAAGAATGATTAACATGTAAACCTAGAAAGTAAGTTAGAATATAGAGTACAGTTTTATTGAATCCAAGCCTCTTAGAAGATTGTATCTGTATGTGCCATAATTTGGAACCAAGTCATTGCTGTCTAGTGAAAGAATACAGCAGCGCCTGTGAAGAGATCACTGAATTGTTGGGTCTGTGTACTATTAATATCCTTAGCTGAGTATTTCAGTGCTGTAGCAAAGGAAAGTAGCAGCTCCACCACTGCCAACAAAGAGAACAAAAGAAACTACAGAAACAAACCCCAACGAAAAGCAGAAATGTAATGAAAGTAGCACCAAGGGAAGATAATGTTGGTACTTTCTTTCTGGATTTTTAGCTAGAAATGGATAAACACGTCTGCTCTGTTCACCTGTGTTCTGAAGCTAGTAGCTAACTGAGCACAGAACCTGAAACAGCTTAGGTTACAGGGGTATCCTTACAGTCCCCTTCAGACTGACCCTTAGTGCAATTTCCTCCCTCTCTTCTTTTCTTACACCACTTCTGTTTCTGTAGAATTTACAAAGGTTAAAATTTCAGATAGATTTTAAGAAAAAAAAGAATGATGACCAGTTGTTACAGTTTGTCACTTGGGGGGGGGGGATGGGAGGAATTGCTAATGTAGTTGCGTTAGATAATTATTACTAACCTAGAAATAAAATTAAGCTTTCTTTTCTTAGTTATGAAAAATACTACTTGATATGTTCCCTGTCTCACAACGGGAAGGATCTTTTTAAACCTATTCAATCAAAGAAGGTTGGCACGTACAAGAATTTCTTCTATCTTATTAAATGGGATGAACTGTAAGTGAAGTTTTTGGCTTTTATAACCATTTCATTGTGCCCTGTTCTCTAATTTTTCAACTGTGTACATTTTTATTATTATCTCCATTGAAATCTAATAAATTCTTGCTAAAATCTTAAATATCTTTTACACAAAATTCTATAAAACAAACTGAAATTAACATGAAATAGTCCAATAAACCCCTATATTTTAAAACTGCAATAATGTGGTGCTAATTCTTCCTAGACTTTGTCATGCCAATGATAGAAATTTCCCCAGAACTCTAGAAATAGTGTTTAATAAATAGAAATATAATATTAACAAACAGATACAAAACTTAAGTGTTTTATTATAAAATAACACTGTATAAGAATTGAACTCTTGACCAGTAAACAACCAAACTAAATCTTAAGTCTGTGTACATATGATATTGTGTAATGTTAATGTTTTTTAAATACTGGTGTTTTAACAGAAAGAACTCATAATTATTTGGGTAAACAGCTAGTTGCAGAACTAAGATCTAATTTTATTTTGCCTGATTATTGAACCGTATATCTTTAGGTATTTAGATATTTTTACAGAAAGAACTATTACATTTTTGAAGTTTTATACTGATAATGAAATTTAAGATTTAACAGTACAAGTTAGCCATACTTGCTACTTAACTAAAAGTTGCTCAAAACTAAAGATTGTTTTATAAATGAAATCAAACACCTAAGATTAATCAGTTTTCACTAAGTGGTTACTACGCCTCATTTTCAGTTTAACTTTTTTTGTAACACCAATGATTTTTTTTTTCTGCCCCATAGAATCATTTTTCCTATCCAGATATCACAATTGCCATTAGAATCAGTTCTTCATCTTACTCTGTTTGGAATTTTAAATCAGAGCAGTGGAAGTTCACCTGATTCTAATAAACAGAGAAAGGGGCCGGAAGCTTTGGGCAAAGTTTCTTTAACTCTTTTTGACTTTAAACGGTAAGTATTATGTTATTGTGATATTCTAGGACACATCTCTGCATCACCAATAGGCTAGGGACGGGATGAAAACTGCACATGAGCTTTGAGCTAAGCAAAGTAGTCACTCTGTTGTAGTCTCAATATAATTTTATGGGTGTGCAGAATATTGCTTGCCACTCACTGTTCCAGGGGAAAAGCAATAGCCAATAACGGTCATTTCTGTAGAGTATAGTATGACAAAATGCCATGGCACTATCAATTTTTCTTGATATTAAAAGAACTCTATTTTTTCTATGTCCCGCTTTTCTCCATTTTCAGAAAGCAACAGGATTTAACTCACTAGCCAATGTGAGGACTAATAGTGCTATGGGCCCTTGGTCTAAGAGTTTTAATTTTAAACATCTTACCTGTGAACAGTAACCTATTTTGCGCATGTTGAGACCGAAGCACAACCACAATTGCCTTCTTATGTCTGAGGCACAGGGTCTCTCGTTGTCTGAGGCTTGTCAGTTAGGCTAACTTGGCTGTCCAGTGAGCTCTAGGAACCCACCTATGTCTGCTTCCCTTAGTGCTGGAACTGAAAGTGTATGCTGGCATACCTAGTGTTTTTTTAATATTTATTTATGTTTTATGTATACAGTATACAGAAGAGGGTACCAGATGTCATCATAGATGGTTGTGAGCCACCATGTTATTGCTGGGAATTGAACTCAGGACCTCTGGAAGAACAGTCAGTGCTCTTAACCTGTGAGCCATCTCTCCAGCTCTGCTGGCATACCTAGTTTCTTAATAGGAATTCTGGAGATCAAACTCAGGCTCCCAGGCTTGTAGGGCAAGCACTTACCAACTTAACCATCTCCCAATCCCTGAAATTGTTGTTTTTTTAAAAATACAGAACAACTTATAAATGAAATAATGTAATGACAATTTAGAATTTATCCCCTGTAAGTAGAGTCACAAGTGGTTGTGAGCTGCCCAGCTTGGGTTCTGGAAACCAAACTAAGGTCACCTGGAAGGGCAGCAAGTGCTCCTAACATCTGAGCTATTTCTCCAGCCTTTATACATACAAGAAGTGTTAAAGATTAATCTTGGAAAAAAAAAGAAATTTTATCTATGTAATGATTTATCAAAGTCTATAAGTAAGTTCTTTCTTTCTTCCTTTCTTTTCTTTCTTTCTTTCCTTTCTTTTCTTTCTCTCTTGACAGGATTTCTCTGTATAGCTTTGGAGCCTGGCCTGAAACTTCCTCTGTAGACCAGGCTGGCCTCAAATTCACAAAGATCTGCCTGCCTGTGCCTCCCGAATGCTGAGGTTAAAGGCGTGGGCCACCACCCCCAACCAGGCAAAGTTAATGTTTCAAACAGTCCATAAATTGGTAGTTGAGGGTAAGCCCCACTGCCTTTTTTTCTCTCTCTTATTACTAAAATAACTTTATTTTTCTTATTATTTATTTATAGTGTATGTGTATGGAGATAAGAGGACAGTTTTCGGGAGTCAGTTCTCTCCTTCCATAGTGAGGGTCTTAGGAATTAATGCCGGGTATGACAACAAGAGCCTTTCCATACTAAGACATCTCACCAATCCCCACTGCCTATTTTTATAAATATAGTTTGTTACAACATATCATACAACATACTTATATATTATTCATAGCCATTTTGTGTTACTACAGCTAAATGGAGACTTTGTAAGAGAGGATGCTAGTGTTGAGATTATAAGCCTGTGCTACCATGTCCAGCTTTTAAAATTTTATTTATCTATTTATTTTTAGGTATGTTTATTTTATGCATGTGAACATTTTCACTATATGTGTGTACCATGTACATGCATGGTGACTACAGAGATCAAAAGAGAGTGTTGGATCCTCTGGAACTAGAGTTATAGGCAGTTGTGAGCCACTGTATTAATTAAATATGGGTGCTCTGCAAGAGCAACAAGTGTTATAAACCACTGAGCCAATTCTTTAGCCTTTGATTTTTATTTTAAAAATTTTTTTAGTCAAGAAGTCACTATGTAGCCCAGATTTATGGTTCTCCTGACCGAGCCTCCTGGATACTGAGATTGCAAACACATGCTGGCTCCTAAATATTTATTATCTAGTCTTTTAGAGAAAAAAATTAAAATATATATTATATATTTATATATGTATTATATTTTACATTTAAAATATAACTTAGCTTAAATAATTTTTGCTTCAGCGCAAAGCAGTTACTGATTTTCTTGGTATGTATTTTTTAATTTAAAGGTAAAAATCAGGATTTAGTTCTGTAATCCAAAGCATGACCTTGAAGTGTTGGTCTCTCAAGAAAGCTTTGAAGGACAACTTTTTTTCACTTTCCTGTTTAGAGAGTGTTGGGGGAGGGCAGTAGTTGTCCTTATACCTTCTATATTCTGTCCTCAATGCCATTTTTTCCAAGATGCATTTTTAATTCTCTCTTTCTTTGTTCCCATCCCACACATTAATATTTTTAATTCATTTTTTTTATTTATTTTATATACCAACCACAGTTTCTTCTTCTCTTCTCTTGTTCCTTTCCCCCTTAATATTTTACCTAACTTCTCAGTACAGTGTGGCAACTGACTCCTCCTAATATGTTCTTAAAGACTATACTGTTTTTTACTAATATTTCAAGTTGATTGTGAGTTTGGGATTTTTTAAATGAAAAAAAATCACAGTATTCTTTTTATGTTCATGAAGGTTTTTAACATGTGGAACAAAACTTCTCTACCTTTGGACTTCATCCCATACAAGTTCTATTCCTGGAGCAATCCCCAAAAAAGGCTATGTTATGGAAAGAATTGTGCTACAGGTAATGGTAGTTCTTGACACATGGAGAGGCTTAAATGTGAATGTCTTTGTAAAAAATGTTTGTGTATAACATAACTTGGGTTGTTATTAAAGAAGCCTAATTAATCTTGTTTTATTTTCAGAATCTGTCTTCAATTTAATAATTAAAAAAATTAATAATTTTATTTTATAAAACCATTTTCTAGGCCCACTCTCCTTTGTGCTATAGCTGGTTTGGACAGGGCAAAAGATTTTAATCTTCAGATCTGAGGTTTTGTTTTCATCAATATCATTAAGTGATCTCCACTGGAATGATTATGATTAGATGACCTTAGTTTTTCTATGCACAAATTAAATAAGATAAGATTTAACAAGATTTCTCATGCCCTTTCAGGATTAAAATGCCATGAATTGAATTGTTTTCCAGTTTGTCAGCTTTTAATGTCTAGGATTGTGTATGTTAATGTATGTCCTAGTAATTAATTTGCATTTCTATTCCCAGTTTTTGCTTCAAATACTCTAAGTTAAAATGTCAAAAAAGGGCTATTAAATAATCTGCTTGTATTTCAGGGCAAATGTCATATTAGAAGTTCACCAGATAATATAATTATTAATTGCTTAAGTGAATAATATAAGTAAATTACTTTAAAAAAATAATGTCTTTCTTGGGGTTGCAGAGATGACTCAGAGGTTAGGAGCACTGACTGACTGTTCTTCCAGAAGTCCTGAGTTTAATTCCCAGCAACCACATGGTAGCTCACAACCATCTATGATGACATCTGGTACCCTCTTCTGTATACTGTATACATAGTAAATAAATAAATCTTTAAAAATAATAATAATTCTTTCCTAAGATTACATTAAAATCTATACTACCCTAAATATTAACTACCCAGGCCCTGAAGCAGGCTTATGAGTTGGCCCACCCCAACATCCACCAAATCTGTGATCTGCTTGAGCACATGAAGGGGCTCGTTCTGCTGACCTGAAACTGCAGATTCCCATGATACAGTGCAACAATAGGATATCCAAAAGGAGTTCAAGTGAGGGCCCAGGATCGATAGTGTAGCAGAAATCGGAGGCTTCGGACCAGACTAATGTCTCTTTGCAGTGAACACTTGCAAGTAGAGATATGTGGATAAAGGGGTTTACTCCTGACACTACAGCTTCCATGATAAGGTTGATTTGTTTTCCTCTTATATTTTATTTGACTTTAGGGGAGAGAAGTTGAAAGGGCAGAAGGAAGATACAAAAGGACAGGGAAATGAATGGGATGGAGATGCATGATGTAAAAGACACTAAAGAATAAATTTAAAAAAGAAAGTTTAAAAAAAATTCCAATTTCTGAGAGAGTTAAACGTGCCCTGTATCTATCCCAAGAAATATATACATACTTTTGTGAATGACCAGCTGTTGGTAAAAGAAGAAAAAAGAAAAGAAGCACCAGGTTTATACTTAATATAAACTTACCTAGATTGTTATAAAATCTCAGTTTTCTGAAAGATAAAGATGCTAATTGGAAAATGGATTATAATTTGAGCAATTTTGAGGGCCAGGGTAGTGCATGCCTTTAATCACAGTATTCACAAGGCAGAAGCAGATGTATCTCTGAGTTTGAGGCTAGCCTGTACTAAAGAACAAGTTCCAGGACACCAAGGGTACACAAAAAAAAAAGAAAAATCTCTGTCTTGGAAGAAACATGCAAGTTCAGTGATTTCTGATTTTTTTTTTTTTTCAGGTTGATTTTCCTTCTCCTGCATTTGACATTATTTATACATCTCCTCAAATTGATAGAAACATTATTCAACAGTACGAATTGGAAACACTGGAGAATGATGTAAAGGCAAAACTTCTGGATATTCTTCACAGAGACTCATCATTTGGGTATGCTTTGTTTATTATTTTCTTGGGAATCTCCTGTGGTGTAAAGCTCAGGTTAAGGACCCATATCAAGGGCCCATGACTTAGAAATGCTCTTGAGGGGCTGGAGAGATGGCTCAGTGGTTGGGAGCACCGTCTGCTCTTCCAGAGGACCCGGGTTCAATTCCCAGCACCCACATGGCAGCTAACAACTGTCTGTAGTTCCAGTTCCAGGCAAACACCAAGGCAAATAAATAAATAATAAATAAATAAAGTTTTTTTTTTTTTAAAAAAAAGAAATGCTCTTGATATTGAGGAGGCTATATAGGCTGAGGGTGCAGCATGGGCCTAGCACTGCCAATGAAAGGCTGTGGCTGCATTGTCAACTAACTAGGCTGGCTGGCCAGGGATTCCTCCTTACTTTTCTCCCAGTGCTGGAGTTACAGATGTATTCTGTCACACCAAAGTTTTATGTTAATTAGGGATATGATCTCTGGTCCATGTGTTTGCACAACAGGCACTTTATCCACTGAGGCATTTACCCAGATCATTTTTACTAAGATCATTCCTTAAACACTTCCCACCTTATTTTTTTGAGAAAGGGTTTCTGACTCAATCTGGAGCTTGCCAGCAAGTTGAATAGACTGCCCGGCCATCAGGCGCTAAGAATCTTCACCTCTAGCACCCAGCTATTTTAAAATAAAACAAAACAAAACATATCAGTGCTGAGAATTAAATTCAAGTCCTTATACAACCTCTTTTTCTTTTTTTTTTTTTTTTTAAACTTTATTCATTTATTTGCCTTGGTGTTTGACTGGAACTGGAACTACAGACAGTTGTTAGCTGCCATATGGGTGCTGGGAATTGAACCTGGGTCCTCTGGAAGAGCAGACAGTGCCCTTAACCGCTGAGCCGTCTCTCCAGCCCCTACAACCACTTTTTCAACTGAGACATCTTCTAGTCCTTGTATTATCAAAACAAACAGGCTGAGAGATAGATTTATTTTATTTATTTTTTTAAAAACTTTATTTATTTATTTATTTATTTATTTGCCTTGGTGTTTGCCTGGAATTGGTTAGCTGCCATGTGGGTGCTGGGAATCGAACCCGGGTCCTCTGGAAGAGCAGACGGTGCTCTTAACCGCTGAGCCATCTCTCCAGCTCCGAGAGAGATTTATAATAGACACCAGTTGATTAATTTGCTTAACCTATAAAGAACCTTTTCATAGGCCAACAAGGTGGTACAGTGCTTTCCAGTCGAGCTTGGCCACCTGAGTTTAATCTTATCGCACAGACTTCGAAAGTTGTCATCTGACTGCCATACATGCTCCATGGTATGCATATTCAAACACACATTGAACGCACACCGCATAAGAGCCGATAAATTTTTAAAGAACCTTTTATATAACTAAGTAGTAATAGAAAGGAGATGAATAGGAAGTTCTTTGGGAAAGAACTTTAATGCCTCTCAGACCTCTTACAAGACAAGCCCTTAGTAAAAACTACGTATAAATTAATACAATGTGGTATGTCATATCCAAGTGGCAAAAATTTAAAATTGTCATCCTATGAAGTTAGGTTGAAAATACATTTTATACACACAGAGTTATCTTATTGGCAAGATATTTAAAGGCCACATCCCTTTTGAAGAGCAGTTTGGCAAAATGTGTAGATGTTACATTGTATATACACTATGACCCAGCAGTGCTGTTTCCTAGCATAAAGTAGAGAAAACCAAATATATTTCCAGATGGAAATAAGAATGTTCTTTATGATATTCATTTGAGTTGCTAAAAACTGATGGTTAATTCTCATTGATGGAAATTAAATTATTCAGTTAACAGTGGTGACTATTAAGGAGAATATAGCTATATATACTAATACATGATATACTAAATGGAGAAACCAAGCAGCAGATTAGAATAGTATTACCATCAGCACAAAAGAAATAAAATCTGAAGCACCATGTGGATACTTCTAAATGACTAGACCATCTTTGGAAGCATAGCAGATACTTGTCTGTAGAATTAGGAAGACTTCTGCCTTAGTTAGGGTTACATGAAACACCATGACCAAAGCAGCTTGGCGAGGAATGTATTAATTTGGTTTATGCTTCCACATCACTGAAGTCAGGACAGCAATTCAAACAGGGTAGGAACCTGGAGACAGGAGCTGATACAGAGACCATGGAAGGTGCCTCTTACTGGCTTGCTTACCATGGCTTGCTCAGCTTGCTTTCTTATAAAACTCAGGACCACTAGCCCAGTGATGGTCTATTCACAATGGACTGGGCCCTCCCTCATCAATCACTACTTAAGAAAATGTCCTATGGGCTTATAACTATAGCTGTTTCAAGTTGACTTAAACTAACTAGCACATCTTTAGGCGATTTTTGACATATTTGTGGGGTTTTTTTACACTGCACATCAGATGAATACATTTTACAGGTGTGCTATATGCACAAAGATGAGTGGGTGAGCCAGACATGTTATTACATGCTTGTAATCCTAACACAGGTAATAGAGGCAGAAGGAACAGGAATTTGAAGTCATCTTTGGCAGGTTTGAGACAAGCTTGGGCTATAGAAGAAACTGCCTTAAACAGAATGAGTAAGTTGGGTGATGGCACATGCCTTTAATTCCAGCACTTGGGAGGCAGAATTATTGAACTCTGAGTTTGAGGCCACCCTAGTCTACAGAGTGAGTTCCAGGACAGCCAGAATAACACAATGAAATCCTGTCTCAAAAAAGCAAAAACAAAATAAATAATAAAAGTGGAATATTTCATGAACATGTCACTGAACTTAACTCAGAATTGTCTCTAAAAATATTTTTCTATTTTTACTGTTCCTCAATTCATCTGTATAATGTTGCCCTAAAGATTCATGGCAGCATTTATTTTCTCCATAGCATTTGATTTTACTTGTGTGGATGGAATCCTTGCTGTCTTATAGGGTGAGCTCTGCTCATTCAACTCTTGCTTTGTAGTGCCTGGCATCTTGTTGGAATTACCCTTCACTTTAACAACTATTGTACTTTTGTCAAGGCAGAGTAATTTCCATCTTCAGATGAGGTTAGATTATTGATGTTTGCTGTACATTGAATATTTCTGTTTTATATTCGTGTTAGTATTAAGTACTAGTCATTTGTCACAAATGAATACATTTCTTCTTTCACTTTTTAATTATTGAGATTATAGCTATGTCATAATTCTACTGAGAAGTAATTTAATTCTATCATATATGCAGACTTTCTAAAGAAGATAAGGTCTTCTTGTGGGAAAAACGTTATTATTGCCTCAAACATCCAAATTGTCTTCCTAAGATACTAGCAAGTGCCCCAAACTGGAAATGGGCTAATCTTGCCAAAACTTACTCATTGCTGCACCAATGGCCGCCTTTGTGCCCACTAGCTGCATTGGAGCTTCTTGATGCAAAGTAAGTTCAATACATATACTTGATGTTTTATTGTCAAATTTTCAAGCAATATGTTGTGCTGCAAAGGCATAAAAATAGCATAAGATAAATGTAAATGTATGCATGTAATTTATAAAAATATAATCTTTTTCATTGAAGTGGTCAAGAAAGCATTTTATATTATTTAAAGTGTACCTAAAGGAAGAATTAAGTGTTTAATTTTGAATAAGATATTGTATTTATATTTTTATTAATTATTTTTCAGTTATGATTATTTTAATAATTATATAATAATAATTTATGGGGACAAAGTTAGTTTTTATGAAGCTAAATTTCTGGAAATAACTTAGGAACCGTATCTTTATTTACACAGTAAATTTTTCCTCCTTTAGAAAAAAAAGAAAGATATTAAGGGAAAGATGGGAGGGAAATAGAACGATGAAGAGGGAACTGTAAGAATGAAAGAGTTTAAGTGGAGGAACTTGCTGTGTAGACTAGGCTGGCCTTTGATTGGCTAGCCTCTGCCTCCTAAGAGCTCAGGCTAAAGGCATGTACTGCCACACCAGCACATTGATTTTTAGTAAGAACCACTTCAATTTTCTTTTTTAGGGACAGACTAAAATTGTGTTTTCAGTTAATGCAGCTGTATTTGTATGAAATCTCTGTTACATATTGATTTTTCTGATATTCTAGGTTTGCTGATCAGGAAGTTCGATCTCAAGCTGTGAACTGGATTGAGGCAATTAGTGATGATGAGCTAACAGATCTTCTCCCACAGTTTGTACAGGTGGGAGTTTTTACTAGGCTACCTTGCTTTCTACTCTCTCACCCTCATTTGAGTTAATAGGGAACTGGCTATGAAACCCCTTTTCTGTTTTAAAATATTTATTTTTATTATTTTTTATATGAATTGGTGTTTTACCTGCATGTATAACTGCCTAAGGGTGTCTGATCTTGGAATTACAGACAGTTGTTAGCTGCCATGTGGATGCTGGGAATTGAACTCAGGTCCTCTGGAAGAACAGTCAGTGCTCTTAACCGCCAAGCCATCTCTCCAGCCCCCTTTTCTGTTTTAAAATACCATTGCAATACAACAGAAAAATTGAGGGCACTGTGTGAGAATTAGTATGTACTGGTGTCTTCCTCACATGAGTATAGCATAGGTAGTATGGCATATGGCCATAAGAACTTAGACTTTTAAGACTTTTTTTTTTTTTTTAACTTCATTTATTTATTTATTTATTTATTTGCCTTGGTGTTTGCCTGGAACTGGAACTACAGACAGTTGTTAGCTGCCATGTGGGTGCTGGGAATCGAACCCGGGTCGTCTGGAAGAGCAGATGGTGCTCTTAACCGCTGAGCCATCTCTCCAGCCCCCGACTTTTTTTTTTTTTTTTTAAATTTTTTAAGCAAGGTTTTTTTTTGTGTTGCCCTGCTGTCCTGAAACTTGCTTTGTAGACTAGGCTGGCCTCAAACTTGGAGATCTGCCTGCCTTTGCCACCTGAGTGCTGGGATTAAAGGTGTACACCCAGCAATTTTCAAGAATTTTCAGATGGTTTTTATTTTATTTTATTTTTGAAGCAGGGTCTCTCTATGTAGCCCTGACTGTCTTGGTACTTACTTATGTAGACCAGGCTGGCCTTGAACTCACAGAAATCCATCTGCCTTGAGTGCTAGGATTAAAGGCTTGTATCATCATGTTAAGCCCCTATAGTAATTTTTTTTTAAGTATTTGTTTATGTGCAGTGCTGTGGATTGAAGGAATGGCATTGTTTCTGGTAAGCAAGCCTTCTACCACTGGCCTATAAAACCTAGCCATTTTATTTCTATAAGTATCATCTTTTCACCAATGAGTAATATTTAGTCCACATATTTGATGCTCTTACCTAAACAATTTGGTATGATTTGACTGCTAATAACTCTTATTTCCTCTTATAAATAGGCTTTGAAATATGAAATTTACTTGGATAGTTCACTAGTGCGCTTCCTTCTGTCCAGAGCATTGGGAAATATCCAGATAGCACACAGTTTGTATTGGTAAGATTTAAATTTTCTTAAGTGGCTCCTTTCTTTTGCAGATATTGACAGAGTTGGCATAGCTGTTAAATATAAACAGTATAATCATGGCTATGGGTTGCTAGTTGGGTAGCGAATCAATTATTTTGAGAAGGATGAAATTTTTGTCTTTAGAAATAAAAACAAAATGAACAAAACTGGAAAATATTTGAACATCATGGCCTTATAATAACTGTTGAACCTTTTCTTGATTATGTGACTTAATTTCCTGGATATCCAAAATAGAACATGTTAAACTGATCTTTGAGGGAGTTTTATCCAGTTCGTAGAAGTGTCTGACCCAAGTATTCTTCTTGCATTAGGCTTCTCAAGGATGCTTTGCATGATACACATTTTGGAAGCAGATATGAGCAAGTGTTGGGTGCTCTCCTCTCAGTAGGAGGAAAAGGACTCAGAGAAGAACTTTCTAAGCAAATGAAACTTGTACAACTTTTAGGAGGAGTGGCAGAAAAAGTAAGACAGGCTAGTGGATCAACCAGACAGGTATGTTCATGAAAGAGAATGCAAGTGTTATTTTGTTTTTGAGACAAATCTCTCTCCATAACTGGTCAGGCCCATGTATCCTCCTGCTAGTTCTCCTATGTGCTGGAGTGGCAGGTGCTTGCCACCACACTTGCGCATTTGGAATTTTGATAAGAACTATGTTGAATCTATAGATCAATTTTGAAAATATTATGATTGTAATATTGTACCTTTATTTTATTTATTTATTATTGAGGTTTTGTTTTTGTTTGTTTTTTTAAGAGACAGTGTCTCTTTATAAAGCCCTGACTATCTTTGAACTCAATAGGTAGACCAGGCTGGTCTCAAAGTTACAAACATACTCTTGCAGAAGCCTCTTAGTACTGGATTAAAAATGTTTACCACCACACCTAGCCATAATAATGTATCTTAATTCTTGAACTCAGCTTCTCTTCCAGTTCATGAACACGGAGAAGGAAATGTTTTTCTATTTAGATGTTCTTAAATTCTTTCAAAAAATTGTTTCTGTTTTTGTTTTGTTTTGTTTTTTTGAAAATGGCTTTTTTCACTTTATCTTGGAGAGTTCTTGTCAGCACATACAATTACATACAACATACATTTAACATTCAATAGATATATAATTTCACAAAGTATTTAGAATATCATTTATGAGCCTCTATGAACATTATTTATACATTTTTTTCTTTTTCCCTAATAATGCTGTTGTGAACATTATAACCCACATACATTATTGCATACATCTTTACCTGTGTTCTAGTATTTCTTTTTATGTTTTGAAAGGATGGATTCTTACTATGTTTCCCAGGCTAATCTAAGACTTATTTTGCTATACTGTTTCAGTCTCCCTAGTAACTCACTTTGTAGATACATGTCACTGCTCCAGGCTTGCTTTAGCTTCTTTATGGAATATTCCTATGGACAGACTAGTTGAGTTAACAGTTATATACATTTCAATTATAATGATTTCATTAGATTGTTAGATTATTTTCTCTAAAAAGCCATACTAGGCATCATGATCCAAGCACTGGAGAGGCAGAGGCAGGCAGATCTTTGTGAGTTTGAGGCCAGTCTGATCTACAGAGTGAGTTCCAGGACAGCCAGAGCTATTTAGTGAGACCCTCTCTTAAAAAAGGATAGATATTAAGGGGTAGCCCCTGGTAGGTTTCCCATGACTCACTAAAAGACCCCACACCCTTGTATATATGGGCATTCCTAATTGGGCTCAGTGAGTTTTATAGGAAAAAAAAGAGTTCATGATGTTGGGAGGGTCATGTGTTAGGGGATGAAGGAGGAGGTGACTATGAGTAAGATACATTATATATTACATAGACGAAATGTTCAAACAGGATGGCTCTGTCACAAGCTTGAATTTGGATCCCCAGTGGTATCCACCTGAAATCTCAGTGCTGGGGAAGCAAAGATAAGAGGGTCCTTAGGACTCACTGGCCAGCTAGCCTAGCCTAATCAGTAACTTCAGGTTCAATGAGAGACTCTGTCCAGAAAAATTAAGTGAAGAGTGATTTCAGAAGACACTCAGATGAGAAAATCTTCATTTTCATGTTGTACTTATAGAGGCAATCTCTTTCATAGGTGGTCCTCCAAAAGAGTATGGAACGAGTACAGTCTTTTTTTCTGAGGAATAATTGTCGTCTTCCTCTCAAACCAAGTCTAGTGGCAAAAGAATTAAATATTAAGGTAACATAATACTCTCAAGTTCATATAAATGTCAGAATAATGCACAAAAAAGAGTTGCTTAATATAAATGAGGATGAGACCTGTAGTTTGTAAGTTCCTAGGTAAAGGTGCCATTAAATCTATTTTTCAGCATATTTTTACCTAATCAGTATTCCTAAAAGACATAGTGTTGGATATTTTTTTTTATTACTTTGGGTTTTGTTTGTGTTCATAAATTAAGGTTATGGTTTTACACTAGTAAATGTTATTTAAGGTAAAATTCTTTTTTTAGCCCAGTGAAAGAAAGAGCACTTGTCTAGCATGTGCAAGGCCCTGAGTTCAATCCTCAACCCCACAAAAAATAGATAAAATGTGATTTGATCTAGGCCATGAGATTATTAAAGTGTTAGTCAGTATTTAATTACATAGGTAGTGAGTTTGACACGTGTCTGTGCGTGTGTGTGTGTGTGTGTGTGTGTGTGTGTGTGTGTGTGTGTGTGTGTGTGTCTCCTGTCTCAGATTAGAAGTTCAGGTGGGCTTTAAAAGGTTTTTTGCACCAGGTTTAAAAATTTTTGTTTTTCTGTCTTTATGGAATAGCTATTTTACTGATATAGACCATGTTTAAATTTCAAGAGCTATTTACATGTCATATTATTGACAGATCATGTAAATGCTAGTTAACGTCTATTGTTTGATTTGCTGTAATTTAAAGCAACAGAAGAAAAGGAAAAATGTCAGGGACAGTACATTCAAAGTTTACTTTCATGCTAGTGTCAATCTTTCTAATGCTCTGTGTTGTGTTTGCAGTCGTGTTCTTTCTTCAGTTCTAATGCTATGCCTCTGAAAGTCACAATGGTGAATGCTGATCCCATGGGCGAAGAAATTAATGTCATGTTTAAGGTGAGATTACTAAAGTTATTCTGTGATTTTTGACTCCTGGGTTCTTTCATGGGGGGGGATTAGTTTAGTTTGATTTGGTTTTGAGACCAGGACTTTCTGTGTAACCTTGGCTGTCTGGAAATTGCTATGTAGGCCAGGCTAGAATTGCACTTGCAGTTATCTACCCATGTGCACCACCATACCAGGCTTTCTCTTGGTTTTTGTTTTCTAATGATAATTTCTTTGTATTGTCTGGTTGAAGGCCTGGGCTCAAGGGATCCTTCTGCTTGATGTTCCCAAATAACCTGGGGCTATACTATGTTTGCACCATTTGTCCCGCTAGATCACTAGGTGGGGAAGACAGCTTAAAAATTCTTTTAGATGCATTTATTGAACATTTATTTAATGCTAAAGTTGAAACAATAATATTTAAGATGGTGGCACACACCTATAATTCAGTACTCAGGAAATGTAGGAAAGGAAGGCCACAAGTTCTAGGCTAACCTTGTCTGTGAGACCCTGTCTCATAAAAACAGACCAATGACAGGAGTAATTTGAGTAGTTATGTAAAATTATTAATGACATAAAATCTTCCCAGATAGGATTGGGAACAACTGTAGGTAGCCCTTGGCCAACCTGGTGAGCATATCACAATAGGCAGGCACCCTTAGGTTTGTCAAGGTGCAAAACCAGAAAGAGTGACATTACTTAGGGGATTATTTGTGTGAGACAGCATCTCACTGTATAGTCGTGTCTGGCTTTGAACTCTGGATCATCCTGTTACAAGCTTCCCATATGCTGGGTTTATAGGGGTATGCCACCATACCTAACTATTAGTTTTTAGAAACATAGATATTACCTGTGTGAAGCACAAGGACTGGAGTATTAGAAAAGAATCTATTTCCTGTTGAAATTTTGTGAATTGTGATCATAATGTATATGTATACCTTGAAGAAAGAATGGAGAATTCTGTTTAACTCCTTAAGTTAATGAATTGGAAGTTCATAAAGATAGCTTAAATTGAACCTTCTTCGATACATGCAAATTTCTGTTTGTTTTACTGATATTTGTACCTTTTCAGAAAACAGTACCATCTGTTTTAGTGATAGACATTTTGCAAGTTGTCTCAATATTTGTTAAGGCAAATTCCCCTGAACCTTTTTTTATAATTTTCTTGGCTAGCTTCAAAAATATGTTTATCATTATTGTGTTAAAATTGTTATTCAGCCAGGCATGGTGGTATACATGTTTAATCCTAGCACTCCAGAGGCAAAGACAGAAGGATCTTTTGAGTTCAGGGCCTACCTAGCCAATGTAGTCAGTTCCAGGCCATCCAGGACTGCAAAGTGAGACCCTGTCTCCCAGATAAATAGCAATAAAATAAAAATTATGCAATTCAGTTTTTAAAAGAAAATGAAAATTTGTTGACATTCCAGCTAGCGTTATCCTTTTGGGGAGGACTAATATTTAGATTTATTCATTATATGTGTAGGAATGTTTATTTGAATGTGTCTGTGTACATGCTGGTATCCTCTGAGATCAGAAGAAGGCATTGGATCTTCTGGAACTGGAACCACCATGTATAGCTGCTAGAAACTGAATCTAGGTCTTATGCAAGAACATCAAGTGATCTTAAACTCTGTGTATCATCTCTTCAGCCCCAAAAGGACTAATATTTTTAAGTGACCTTTTTTTTTCCTTGAAATGATTGTAGATTTATAGACAATTATAAGAAATTACCTAGATTCTTGTTAACCTCATATAACTGTAATGTAATGTTATAGGCAGAATATCAGCATTGATACAGTCAAGAAACAAACTATCACAGAATCCCTGTGATTTCCTATTTTTTTTTTTTTTTTTTTTTTTTTTGAGACAGGGTTTGTCTTTGTAGCCCTGGCTATCCTGGAACTTGTTCTATAGACCAAGCTGGCCCTGGACTCAGAGATTCCAGTGTCTCTGCTTCCCGGGTGCTAGGATCAAAGGCATGTGTCACTACTACTTGACTTCCTTTTGTTTTTTAATTAAAGGTATTTCACATACTCTTAAATTCAGCTTTTTAAACATACTGTTGAGCAGAGTGTAGCTTAGGGGTAAAGTAGTTTTGTTGTAAATACATGACCAAGGACTCTGGGTTCCCCAACACCTCAAAATTAATTAAAATGCACTCTTCATGTAATGCAGGCAGGAAGTGCTTTAAGTAAATTTCTCTAGGTCACCACAGAAAAGAACAGCACAACTCTGAAAATACCTTCTCTCTGTGCATGCCCTTCCAAACACACCATAGATCTTACAGTGCTTGGAAAAAGGTACAATTTTTATTTCCTTAATTTCAAGGTTGGTGAAGATCTTCGGCAAGATATGTTAGCTTTACAGATGATAAAGATTATGGATAAAATCTGGCTTAAAGAGGGACTGGATCTGAGGATGGTGATATTCAAATGCCTGTCAACTGGCCGAGATCGAGGTAGGTCTATTAGTTGGATCTTGATTTCTTACTTTTGCCTCATGAATGTAGTTTACTGTTGAGCTTACTTTTGGTTGTATACTTAGAGGTCCTAGTGTAAGCTTACTGGGGTCTCAGTTATTTACATCTACTATTATATATTGATTGGATTGTTTTTTATTAAATCCTTTTAAAAACAACTACAGAGCAAGGTAGTGGAGACTCACACCTTTGATCCCAGCACTCCTGAGGCAGTGGCAGGTAGATCTTCTGTGAGTTTGAGGCCAGCCTGGAGAATGAGTTCCAGAACAGTCAGGGCTACACAGAGAAACTCTGTCCACAGAAAATAAAAAAACAACTACAAAGCATTTAATAGAACTACTAAGAGATCAGCTAAGTGGGTAGCCCTAATAAATACTTCACTACAACCAGAAGTATAGATTAATTAACCTAATAAGGACTTCATTTACTTAAGCCAGCTTTGGGTTCATTTCCTTAGAACAGATAGTGACAATATGTGGTGAAATATTGTGTATTTAATAAAGTTTGCCTGAAAATTAGAGGACAGAGCCAAGCCACAGATTTAGCCATGAAGGTCAGAGAGTAATGACCTATGTCTTTCTTTAATCCTGGAACTTGGGAGGCAGAGACTCTTGTCTGGATCTTTAAATTCAGGGACAAACAGAGCCAGGTGCTGGTAGGTACACACTTTAATCCCAGCACTTGGGATCCCATGCCTATGCTCCCAGTACTTAGGAAACACACAAGTCTTTAATCCTAGCAATAGGAAAATTGAACCAGGAAGTGAGATAACTGATTTTCAGGCAAACTTTATTAAGTACACAATATATCACCACAATAATGAGGTTTTCTGTTTCCATGAGAGTATACTTTTATTCTTTTACTCAGTTGATAAACTTGTTCATTTTACTTTACTGTCTCTATGTGTTGGGAAAGGTAGGCACATATGTATGGAGACTGGAGGACAACTTTCCAGAGCCAGCTCTCTTTATTTTCTTCTGTGGATTCTAGGGATTGAAATCAAATTGTCAAGCTAGCATGCACAATTTTACTCACTGAGCCACTTCAGTCCTCAGCTGATACGTTTATGAAATAATGACGATAACAAGTTATTCATTGTGTGATAAATTTTACCTGTTCATCAAATGACACCATCATTGTTCTTTTGTTTTGTTTTTGGTTGGTTGGGTTTGGTTTTTCAAGATAGAATTTTTCTTTGTAGCTGTCCTGGTACTCACTTTGTAGACCAGGCTGGCCTTGAATTCACATGTACCTCTGCCTCTCAGTGCTGGGATTAAAGGTATGTGCTGCTGTCACCAGCCAGAATTATTTTTATTTTGACTTTATGTGTATGAGTATTTTGCTAGGGTATGTGAGTGCCTAGTACCTGCAGATGCCAGAAGGGGGAAATCAGATCTCCTCACACTTGGGTTATTTGTATGAGCTAGCTACCATGTGAGTGTTGAGATTCAAAGGTGCTTCCGGGGCTGGAGAGATGGCTCAGAGGTTAAGAGCACTGACTGTTCTTCCAGAGGTCCTGAGTTCAATTCCCAGCAAAACCATATGGTGGCTCACAACCATCTATGATGAGGTCTGGCGCCCTCTTCTGTAAAACTGTATGCATAATAAATAAATAAATCAAAAAAAAAAAAAATTCAAAGGTGCTTCCTCTAAAAGAGAAGCCAGTATTCTTAACTGCTGAACCATCTCTCTAGCTCTTGGGTGCTTTTAAAAAATAGTAATTATGGGGGCTGGAGAGATGGCTCAGTGGTTAAGAGCACCGTCTGCTCTTCCAGAGGACCCGGGTTCGATTCCCAGCACCCACATGGCAGCTAACAACTGTCTATAGTTCCAGTTCCAGACAAACACCAAGGCAAATAAATAAATAAATAAAGTTTAAAAAAAATAGTAATTTTGGTGGCTGGAGAGATGGCTCAGCAGTTCAGAGCACTGACTGTTCTTCTGGAGAACCTGAGTTTGATTCCCAACATCCACATGGCAGCTAACAACTGTCTGTAATTCCAAAAGCTGACAACCTTAAACAGTTACACATGCAGGTAAAACACCAATTCACACTAAATAAATAAATAAATAATTTGAAAAAATGATAATTTTGGTTACTCACATTTTCCAACACGATTTGCCAGATTTGGTGTCTTGTTTCAAGGATTGAAAGCTATAAATATTTTAGAGACTTACTTTGGGGACACATTTTCATACAGCTTGATATTTTGTTTGTTAAAGGCATGGTGGAGCTAGTTCCTGCTTCAGATACCCTCAGGAAAATCCAAGTGGAATATGGTGTAACAGGATCCTTTAAAGATAAACCGCTTGCCGAGTGGCTGAGGAAATATAATCCTTCTGAAGAAGAATATGAAAAGGTGATCAGCATGTTTCTTTATTTTAAAGAGCTTTGTCAAAATATATTTTGAAAACTATTAATACTTCTCAAGACCTGTTATGGTGTTAATATGGTTTAAGGAAGACTCAAAATTACTTTGAACAGTAACCTAAGAAGACTCCAACTTTGTTTACTTTCAGTTAATGTTTTTATTAGCTGGTGAGGAGTTATGTTTTGAAATATGGCATTTTTCTTTTTTTTTTTTTAAACTTTATTTATTCATTTGCCTTGGTGTTTGCCTGGAACTGGAACTACAGACAGTTGTTAGCTGCCATGTGGGTGCTGGGAATCGAACCCGGGTCCTCTGGAAGAGCAGACGGTGCTCTTAACCGCTGAGCCATCTCTCCAGCCCCCGAAATATGGCATTTTTCAAACAAACTTAGTTTTTGTGTTTATCTTCCCTGTTCTCTGCTCCCCTGACCTCTCTATTTGAAAAGACCCCAGTCTTTGTAGCTGTCCGGGAACTCACCTTGAATTCTGTTGTCATTTAGATGTCTAATTTAGGTGTCATTAATGTGCCATTTTTATAAATATTAAAGTGCTATCCTTTCTGTTGACTTGTGAAAAGCAAGAGAATTTCATGCTTCATTGGCCTTTTGGAGTGGTTTAGTTAGACCACTCCCATTTTTTTAGAATTCTTTTTGACAGGGTCTCTCTACAGAGTCTAGCTGTCCTGGAACTCACTATGTATACCAGACTGCCCTTGAACTCAAAAAATTCTACCTGCTTCTACTTCTCTAGTGCTGAGATTAAAGACCACCGTTCTGTCTCCATTTTTAATTCTTTGTAGTCTTGGAAAGCAGTATGACAGAAGACAGTATTTCTTCATTTTAATATTGACTTGTGATTTCTGATTAGAAGATAGCTCAAAATGCTTGTTGAACAGTGTACATTAAGCACCTTCTCTGCATTTGACTAAGAAGAGACTGGTAGGATCCATACCTGGTAAAAGACAGACTCTAGAGAGATGCAGTAGTAGTGACCTTTTAAAAGGGCATTTAGCTTTTGAAATATGTAAAGGCTGATGCCGTTAGGAGATGTTTGCAATTTTTTTTTTATCTTTCAAAATTTTTTGTCCTTGTGTTTTTTGAGAAAGGACCTCGTTCTAACTGGTCTATAACTCATAACAGTCCTCCTGCCTCTACTTCTTGAGTGCTGGGATTACAGATGTGAACTACCATACCCAGCTCTGCAAATACTGTTTTTAGAGATTGATGAATTGGGCCTGCTGTGGCAGTGCATGCCTTTAAACCCAGTGCTTGGGACAGAGGCAGGCGGATCTCTGAGTTTGAGGACAGCTTGGCCTATAGGGAGAGCTCCAGGACAGCTAGGGCTACATATAGAAACCCTATGCCCCCCTCCCCCACCAAAAAAAAAAGTGATAAATTATTACTACACACAAACAAACTCTGCCTCCTTTAAGACTTTTTTTTTTCTCTAACATAATTTTATGTCTTTATTTCAGGCTTCTGAGAACTTTATCTATTCTTGTGCTGGCTGCTGTGTAGCCACCTATGTTTTAGGCATTTGTGATCGGCACAATGACAATATAATGCTTCGAAGCACAGGACACATGTTCCACATTGACTTTGGAAAGTTTCTGGGCCATGCACAAATGTTTGGTAGCTTCAAAAGGTACTACTGCTGTTATTTCTGTCACTGAAGGGACATGTCTCAGGCCTTGTCCTCCTGCTGTGATTGCCTTATGACTCATTTTGGAAATAACTAGGAATTTTCTTCTGCATATTGTTATAAACACTGTTGAACTCTTTGGGCTTATAGATTTATAAGTACTCATTCTTGAGGAATTTCATATTTAAGTTCTGTCCCAATGCTGAAGTTGCTATGTAATAGTTTGCCTCAGAATGTGAACATTCAATAATTAGGGAAAGGCAAGACTGCCTGGTGCTTTTTCCTATTTGAAAATTATTGTAGCTCACATGGCTTATTTAATAACTTTTAACAGCAATGGCAGCATTTATTTTGAGTATGTTCTGTACATATGCGTTGTGTGTACTTTCAACAGGGATCGAGCTCCTTTTGTGCTTACATCTGACATGGCATATGTCATTAATGGGGGTGAAAGGCCCACCATTCGTTTCCAGTTGTTTGTGGACCTCTGCTGTCAAGCCTACAACTTGATAAGAAAGCAAACAAACCTCTTTCTCAACCTTCTTTCACTGGTAACTATTCTTTACTGACATTGGGTTATATTAGAGCCTTTACATTTTGATAATTTTAAAAAGATGTTTTATGTTTTTGAAATAAAATTGACTGTAGTTACAGCTGTCAAAATTTTAGTGAAATATTTTTAGATTACTGCTATAGGTACTCACTGTCTGATTCCACTGATTAGAAACTACACAAAGTCAGAGTAGTGATCCCAGAGTGGAAAGTAGTAGTAACTAGAGCTTGAAAGGAGCACTGCTGGTAGGTGAGTGTACATTTGTGTCTCTAGGTCTTGTATATGTGTTTCTTAGGATAAGTAACACACTTGGGTAAAAATAATAAAAAACAACAAAAATAATTCTGTAATTATTGTGACTAGAATTGTTACAGTAAACATAGGCCTAAGAGAGACGTGTATTTTTTGTGTTTCATTCCATAAATGGACTTTACTTCCAGCAATGTTGTAAATGGTTCCTGCCTGGAACTTTCTGATCTAGCCTAGAGGTTTAGCTCCACTCTCTGCCCAGCCTAGCCTCAAATAATCACACACAGGTTTATATTACTTTTACACTGATTGACATAGGGCCCAGGCATATAATTTACTAGCGCTTGCTCTCAATCTGACCCATCTTGTTCAGCCCCGTGACTTGGTACCTTTTCTTAGAACAGCATTTCAGCTTCTTTCCTCTGTGTCTGCTGCCATCTCCTCGTCCTGTCTGGCGGCTCTCTCTGGCAGCTCTCTGGTATCTGTCCCACTTCTGTGTTTGCTCTGAGATGTTCCTAAGTTTTCTTAGCTAGTCGCCCCGCCCACATTTCCTGTCTGCCTTTGGCCAATCAGCTTTTTATTAAACCCATAGGCAGGACAAATAGTTACATTACCAGCATAATCCACTACACAGCAAGTTATATTAACTTTAAATTTCTCATTTGTAAGAGTAACTTAGGTACCCAAGACATTAGCAAACTCAAGTATATGATAATTTTTGTTTCTTTAATTCTAAGTACCTGACCAAGAGAAATTTTAACATTTTTTTTTCCCCTTTTACAGATGATTCCTTCAGGGTTGCCAGAACTTACAAGTATTCATGATTTAAAATATGTTAGAGACGCACTTCAGCCCCAAAATACAGATGCTGAGGCTACCATTTTCTTCACTAGGTATGACATGTTTAATTGTATACAAATGCAAAGGGCTAGGGATGTAGCTAAGAGGGAGAGTGCTAATCCTCACCTCTGTAAGATCCTGGGTGTTCATTCAGCAGCACTGAAAGATAAAAAGTTACTAAAATATGCAGCAGTGCTTAGAAAAATGTTTATTTCTTTCAAAGTATAATGTCAAAGTTACTTGGTAAATGATTTTTACTGGATGAATCCTGCTTATAAACATATTTCTAAGAAACATGTTTTCCATAATAATGATCATGTGCTTTTTAAGGTTTCTTTCTGAAATGAAATTTTTTAAAGATTCTACCATAATAACTTCTGTGGATACCACAACACAGCAGCAGACTGTTTCACTAGGGTTGTAAACTATTACTTCATGATAGTATCTGAAGTGATCAGCTAGCATTTGTATGTTATTGTTGCTTTCAATAAACACAGATCTTGGTAAACATGTTCTAAAGACCCGTGGCCATGTTCATTGACTTCTGCTGTCGTGTCTTCTGAGCAGGAAAGGATGAGCTTACATTCATGTACCCTTTTTTTCCTCTTGCCTTCTTCCTCTCAGAGAAGAGGCATGAAACACTGACCTGGCCTCCCTTTTTTCAGTGCTTCCCACCTTAGCCTAGCAGTTTGAGTGTTCATAGCTTTTATTGTGGTGGTTACTCCCCTCCTTTGGGGCTGGGGATCAAACCCAGGGTTATGCACGTGCAATTATTTTACTACTGAGCTAAATCCTCAGTCCTTTTTGGGTTTTGTTGTAATTAGTGGTTCTCTTACGTCAAGCAAATGCAGGACCACTAAGCTATGTCTTAGCCCTTCAGTATGTTTCTGAGTCTTGTTGCGCTATTGGCGATCTAAATGTCTTATTATCCAGGCCTGCCTTAGAAAGTGCTTGTGCAAACATCATCCCTTCAGAACTTCCTTTTTTAATTAAGTGCAATCATGATTATCTGAGAGAGTCTTGCTACCAAATTGTCCCATGCTGTTTAGTAGAATTTTTTAAGTGTGGATTAAAATAACAGCCATCTTTTTAGTAATACAGTAATCATCTTCTAGTACTAATAGCTCTTTGGTCTTGGACCACATATGTCTCAAAAAATTCAAACATTATTTCTTTTTTTGATTTTTTTTTAATTTAGTTTTCTTTTTTTTTCTTTCATTTTACATACCAACCAAAGTTCCCTCTCCTTCCCCTCAAATATTTATTTTTTGTTGTTGGAGTGAGGTGCATTTTAACGGTTTTTCTTTGGCCCAAAGAAAAAGAGAGTTGTTGGCAGAGTGAAAAATCTACTTAATACTTTTAATCTTTTAACAACATCTTTATTATTTCTTGTGTGTGTGTAGTATATACTGCCTGCTTGTATAGAAGGCAAAATATAATAATGTGGGGGGATTTCTCTTGTACAAAATGTGGGTCCTAGGGATTAGCCTGAGATCATCATGCTTGGCAGCAGATACTTGATGAATATCCCCCCATAGCCTGCCCCTACTTATTATTTTAAGAGGAATTTCATTTATTATTATCTTGAATTTAGCATGTGTCTCCATGATTAACAAGTTTCTGATTATTTTGTAGGTTGATTGAGTCAAGTTTGGGAAGCATTGCCACAAAATTTAACTTCTTCATTCATAATCTTGCTCAGCTACGTTTTTCTGGTCTTCCTTCTAATGATGAACCCATCCTTTCATTTTCACCAAAAACGTACTCTTTTAGACAAGATGGTCGAATCAAGGAAGCCTCTGTTTTCACATATCATAAGAAATACAACCCAGATAAACACTATGTAAGTTTGTTCAATATGTGTAGATTCTCATGTCTGCTGAAGTTCTAAGCATTGAATCTGTGCTTGTTGCTTCCATGGATGGTTCAACAATAAGTAAATATACTTAAAGAATTATTTTAATTTGTTTTTTTTTTTTTTGTATTGTTAAGTTTTCTCAAATATCATGTGGATTACCAGACAGTGGTGGCACATGCCTTTAATCCTAGCACTTGGGAAGCAGAAACAGATGGATCTCTGTGAGTTCGAGGCCAGCCTGGGCTACAGAGTGAGTTCTAGAACAGCCAGGGCTGTTACACAGAGAAACTCTGTCTCAAAAAAAACAAAAAATAAAAATAAAAAAAATAAGAAAAGAAAAAAATCATGATAGTCAAAATACATTCTTCCTTTTAGTGTCAGAGTATTTTCTTATTCCTTCCATCTTTTCTAAGTTTCAAAGATAAATCTTGCTTGCTGAAACATATTTAACCAATACATTTCAAAGAGTCTTAAACTCCCATCTGGGCATGATGATGTACACCTTAAGCTCTCAATCTACTTTTTTTTTTTTTTTTAGATTTTATTTATTATGTATACAACATTGTGCCTCCACTATGCCTGTGTGCCAGAAGAGGGCACCAGATATCTATATAGATGGTTGTGAGCCACCATGTGGTTGCTGGGACTTGAACTCAGGACCTCTGGAAGAACAGTCGGTGCTCTTAACCTCTGAGCCATCTCTCCAGCCCACTCTCATTCTGCTTTTCAGTTCAATATTTTCCTATTTGTTTGTGTCACTGGGAATCAAACCCCCAGGCCTTTAATGACTACATAGCATTCATTAACCGTAGACATAAAGCTTATTTTTTGTTTTTCTGTGACTGGGTCTTACTATGTAGCGCTGATTATCATGGAACTCTGTGTAGACCAGGCTAGCCTCAAATTCAGATAGCTACATGCATTTGGCTCCCAAGTGCTGGGATTAAAGACTTTTGCCACCATGCCCTACCAAACCTTATTTTTAAATATAGGATTTGCATTGGTTTGTCCACATTCTTCACCCATGTGATGCTTTTGGTTTTTGTTTTGGGTTTTTTTTTTTTTTCCTCTTCTTTTTCTATGCTGAGAGTCAATCCCAGGGTCTTAGGCATGCTAGTCTTATGCTGAACCACTCAACTACACCTCTATCCTCCGTGCTAATATAGTTTTTTTAGATTTTTTTAATCTATGATGAATAGATTTTTAGAAAGCCATTTCACTTTTATTTTAATCATTTTATTGAGGTTATATTGTCATTGGTTTATAATGGCGCTGGAAAGTGTACTAAGTTTATACACTCATGCACACATACATATGCCTCTGGTTTTCCTGACTCTTCTTGTAGGTGTATTCAAATCCTGTAACTTAAAATAGTTGAAATATCCAGTAAAACATGTCCCCCACCCATAACTTTTTTTTTGCTTTTTTTTTTTTAATTTTCTTTTTTAAATTTTAAATAAACCTTTTTCCTTTTTGTTGGAAAATCACTTAAGTGTGTATAATTGAAAAGTACATATATTTAAACATGAAAACAAAAATGGTCACTTTCAAGTTTTTTGTTTTTTTTTTTTTAAACTTTATTTATTTGCCTTGGTGTTTGCCTGGAACTGGAACTACAGACAGTTGTTAGCTGCCATGTGGGTGCTGGGAATCGAACCCGGGTCCTCTGGAAGAGCAGACGGTGCTCTTAACCGCTGAGCCATCTCTCCAGCCCCCCACTTTCAAGTTTTTATTTGAATCTTCCAGTAGCTAAGTTCAGTCTCAGAATTGCACTTGTATGTGCTATTATAAGTGCTATGAACTTTATTCACTGTTTCCTACTAGTGACATATATTCCCAAGGTTACAAGCACTTGTACTATAAAGTTTAGTGTCAGGAAGGAAATTTTATTACAGTGTAATGTGTGTGTCATTGATGTCTTTTCAGGTTTATGTAGTTCGAATCCTGAGGGAAGGACACCTTGAACCATCGTTTGTATTTAGGACATTTGATGAGTTCCAGGAACTTCACAATAAGCTTAGCATTGTTTTTCCACTTTGGAAGTTACCTGGGTATGTTTCTATCCTCACAGAAATTCATCTTTATTTTCCTGTGTAGAAACTGTTTATTTTTACACGTAAGTGGAAAACTTTGGTTTATAATCAGTTACAGTTAAAATAGTAAGTACCTCATACAGTACTGAAGGTAGATAAGGCCCTTGAATTTTGTGCTGAATGAATGTGTGACAAACGTCGTAAAGCTAGGCCTGGTGGCACATGTATACAGGAGGCAGAGGCAAGAGGACACTGAAAGTTTCAGGTGACCTGGTTTCAGAGGGATGTTTTAAGTATGTAACTTAAGTATCTATTGTCTTTTTATTTTCAGGACAGGGTTTCTCTTTGTAACAGTCCTGGCTGTCCTGGAACTTGATATGTATACTAGGCTGACCTCGAACTAAGATCTGCCTCCCAAGTGCTGGGACTAAAGGTTTTGTGACACCACAGCCCAGCATAACCACTATCTTAAAAACCAAAACAACAAACTAAGGTGTGAGCTCTCAGTTTTGTCACCTTGATTGTGCAGACACAACACAGTATCAACTAAAAATAATGAAATCTTGGTTTTAAAAAGCCACATGCTACAGCTGCTGCAGAAATCATTCATATGAGCCATACTGGTTTATTTATTATTGTAATAAATAAACCGGAGGTCACTTGTTATGACTTAGCTTGTAAAGGCTCTTCCAAACTTGACAACTCTGACCTCAACTTTGCCATGGCATAACACTGATCCCTTGCCAGTTACCACTGAAATTCTTAGATGTAATCTTTGACATGGTGATTTTTTGCACCTGATTTAGAACCTGTGTCATTGTTTCTGTTTTTTATTTTATGATTATTGAATAATGATTTGTTTAGAGATAAATAGATCATCAAGTAAATATTTGTGAATGATACAGTTGAAACCAAATAACAGAAAATTGATAACAAATACAGGAAACTAGTGAGGTATGAATATTTTTCTTTCTCCCCCTCCCCCTGTTTTTTTTCCCAGGAAGGGGATTGTTGAGATAGGGTCTCATGTATAGCCAAGGTTTGCCTAGAATTTGCTGTGTAGCTGAAACTGGTCTTCAACTCCTAATTTTCCTGTCTCTACCTCCCAAGTAGTACTAAGATTACAGGCATGTGTCATTAGGCCCAGCTAAAACATGCATTTTGATGCCAAGACTTATAGAAATAAAATGAATAATTGGAAGTATTTTGTCCCCAGTGTTTTGAGTCACACAGGCAAAATACAATAAAGATCCCTCTTTTGTATCTTAACTATTTTTTTTTTAAGTATTTCTAAGTAAATACTGTCCATGATACTCTACAAATACTTTCTGGTGATGTAATTTAAATCACATTTTGTTTTGTTTTGTGTTTTTCTTGTAGCTTTCCTAATAGGATGGTTCTAGGAAGAACACACATAAAAGATGTTGCAGCCAAAAGAAAAATTGAATTAAACAGTTATTTGCAGAGTTTGATGAATGCATCAACAGATGTAGCAGAGGTGAACTTCCAACATCAGTAAATAACATATTTTACCTTTGTATCATGTAATATCTAACTAATCAACCTTTTTTCTCTTCAATCTTAGTGTGATCTTGTTTGTACTTTTTTCCACCCCTTACTTCGTGATGAAAAAGCTGAAGGAATAGCTAAGTCTGCAGGTGAGATTATACTTTTTCCTTCTGCTTGATAATATATGACTTTTGTGATAGGGTGAGGGTGGATGTGTGTAAGGGCACATTGTGTGTGCAGGCCAGAAATCAACTTTAGGTGTCTTTAGTTGTGTATCTTGAATTTTATTTTGTTTAAGGTTGATGTGCATGAGTATTTTGCTTGAATGTATATATGTATACCATGTACATTCCTGCTCCTCTGGAACTAGAGTTATGGATGGTTATAAACCACTCTGTGGGTGCTGGGAATCTAACCCAAGTTCTTTGGAAGAGCAATAAGTTCTCTCTCTCTGTTCCCCTCCTCTCTTCCCTCTCTCTCTGTCAACATGTCTTTCTAAGCTAGTCTATTTCTAGAAAAACTTAGCATTCCTAATAATAATAATTTCTTGTGAGTACCAAGAAATTAGTACAAATTAGTGGCATATCAGGTTTACTTTCCCTATCCACTTCCCCTCACCCAACCATCATGCAGAAGTTCTTTTGTTGAAGTATGAACCATTCAAGCACATTGAGATAAAGAGAAAAATATTTCTGTTTTTGGGTACAGGTCCCTTCAGCCCTACTCTGGGCCAAATAGGAGGAGCAGTGAAATTATCTGTGTCTTACCGAAATGGCACCCTCTTCATCATGGTGATGCACATCAAAGACCTTGTGAGTGGCAACAAATGATGACTATAGAGCATATCTGTACCTTAGTAGGGCATTACTGTTAAGGGACTGCTTTTCTTTATAGGTTACTGATGATGGGGCTGACCCAAATCCGTATGTCAAAACATACCTGCTTCCAGATACCAACAAAACATCAAAACGTAAAACCAAGATTGCACGTAAAACTAGGAACCCAACATTCAATGAAATGGTAAGCTAATATGTATTTTCAAAATTTTAGTTTGTTTTGAGACTTCAATATTTTTATTTAAGACTTACTCGTTTTTATTTTAATATGTATCTATTATTTTGCTGGTATGTATGTAGTGCTTTCTACCCACAGTGACTAGAAGAGTGTGCTGATTTCCCTAGAACTAGAGTTATGAGGAAGTTGTGAGCTGCCATGATTGAAATTGAACTCATGTCCACTGCAAGAACATTCAATGCTTTTAACTTTGAGCCATTTTTCTAGCCCTTTCCTCAAGGTTTTATTCTCTTAGTAACCCTCTTATAAAAACAAAGTGTTGGGCTGGAGAGATGGCTCAGCAGTTAAGAGCACTGACTGTTCTTCTGGAGGACCTAAGTTCGATTCCCAGCATCCACATGGCAGCTAACAACTGTCTGTAATTCCAAGATCTGACACCCTTACACAGTTATACATGCAGGCAAAACACCAATTCACATAAGATTAAAAAATATTTAAAAAAACAAAAAACAAAAAAAAAACCAAAAAACACAAAAGTGTCAGCTGAACAAGTAGAGAGTATACCTATGACTGAGATACTCAAGGCCAGCTAGCAGATCCACAGCCCATCAGTAACCTGCTAAAGTTCCCTCACCTTGCTGCCTTGCTTAACTATCTTTTTGGGTAGGCACATTACTTATGGACCTTAGCATTTAATTCACACAAAAAAAATGTCTGGATAGAGATTGGAAGACAATTTGAATTTTGTTTTGTTTTGTTTTTGAGACAGGTCTCACTGTATAGCTCTGTCCTGGAACTATGTAGACCAGGCTGACCTAAAAGTCACAAAGATCCACTTACCTTTGCATCCTGAATGCTGGGATTAAAGTTATACACCACCACACCCAACTTGACAACTTGAATTTTTATCAAGATCATAAATTTATTGAAATGTGTAGAAAAACCAGGCATAGGGCTAGAAACATGGCTCAGCACTTAAGAACACTTGTTCTTTCAGAGGACTGAAGTTAAGTACACAGCACTTATATCAGGGCTTACAGCTGCCTGCAACGCCAGTTTCAGGGTATCTGACACTATCTTCAGGCTTCCTCAGGCACCCACACATATATGACATATCTATGATTTTTTAAAAAGAGTAATGAATAAGTTTCAAGAGATAAAAGAAGGTCTAATATATTCCTGTACTTATAGCTCTTTAAAAGAGTCGAAGCAGGAAGTGTGAGTTCAAGGTCAATCTGGATTACATAGCAAATTTGAGGTCAGCCTGGGCGATCCAGACACAGAGACCCTTTATCAAACACATACACACACAGAGCCCTGTAGAGGGTCATTCACTCTTTAATAAAAAGCATATGTGGTGCTTAACCAAAGAATACTTGGTATTAGTTTTGTAAAATAGCAGTGGCGTTTTTAGTGGATTTTCCACTAGTTGATGCTTTACTGTCAAGACAAATGCAAGCAAGTGTTCTTGTGGTTGTTTAGTCAAACAGTGAGGAGGTCTAGATTAAAGAACTATTTCTCAGAACTTACTGTGAAGCTTTGTGGAAAAATAAAATTTTAAGCATTGTGATGAGGATTTGAAATAGTAGTAGCTTTGAGCACTGCAGATCTGCAAACTGCACTTTCACTGTGAGTTCATACGTCCTTGTGAATAAAGTTACCACTTTCTAGTATATGGTATTCAACAGAACATAATAAAACAATAAAATTTTAATCTGTTTTTGCAAAATAATTTTAAAATTATATTTTCCAACTTGCTTTTCTTCCATCCTCTTTTTTTCCACCTATTAGATTATTTTAAGGTAATCACCAGGTGATTTCTTCCCTTTCCCATCACTTCTATCTATGGAAACCATATCTGAAAATGTGAGGAGGTTGTTTTTTGACAGTGATTGGTCCTGCTTCATGCAGTCTCTTCATTAAACACAGATAGGAATGATAGTTCAATCCAATATTCTAGAAGCTAAAAACCTCCTTCTGATACATTGAGACAAGCCTTGCTTCTATAGTCAGTGCCATTCATTGTTATTACTCTTTGACTGATATCTTTTTATTTTATTGAAAATATTCCAAGAAACCAAACCTTATCATTTCCCCCCCCCCAGCTTGTGTACAGTGGATACAGCAAAGAAACCTTAAGGCAGAGAGAACTTCAACTGAGTGTGCTCAGTTCAGAATCTCTTCGGGAGAATTTCTTCTTGGGTGGAATAACCCTACCGCTGAAAGATTTCAACTTGAGCAAAGAGACAGTTAAGTGGTATCAGCTGACTGCAGCAACGTACCTATAAACCACAGATTTCTCAGCTTTGGAAGCAAGGAGTTATAAATGTATGCATATGTGTATACACACTTGGGAACTTTATGTATTTTTTATACTAGGGCAGAAATTAATATACTTGCATTGTACATCTGTTGGACCAACTGTCACATAA
The DNA here is from genome assembly GCA_004025045.1 of Sigmodon hispidus. NCBI lineage: Eukaryota > Metazoa > Chordata > Mammalia > Rodentia > Cricetidae > Sigmodon > Sigmodon hispidus. The sequence goes on along the minus strand of PVIH01000415.1, from coordinate 306,541 downwards.
CTAACTTTACAGATTTTGGGAAGCCATTGCTGTTTTGAAGTCATTAAATGCTACCAATCCCAAATTTAATATATAGTATATAATAAGTCCTGAAAAGGACTTTGAGATATTACTATGTCATTTTGGCCACCATGTCTGCATTCTTCCTACACAGACACAGAAAAATGGTTTTCTTGTTATGCACCTCACAGCCTTTACCACTGTGTATGCTCACAGACACCAAAGGAAAAATGCAGCTGCTATTCAACAGCCTGAAAAGCAAAGCACAAATAGTAGGCAGAATGCTAAGAAGAACTACTAAGTAGTTTATAGAAATAGAAGAAGAAAATACTATTTTTATTCATTGTTAAAGCCTTTTCAGAGTAAGTGCCAGCCACTGGAGTTGTAAATAATGGTGCCTTACTTAACTTTATGCTTCACTGGTACTTCATTCTGATTAAAGAGGAAGAAGTTTTCATTCATTTTCACCTTCATGAGGGCAAAATATCAGGTATATTTACTAATGGTTTTCCCACAAAAACTTCTGATTGTGACTTAGTTATTTTAACTTTTAAGCTATTTGATTTAATGTTTGTTGCCCAGTAATTGAATGAGATTTATTGATATAGTTGTATTCTAAATTCTATCATTCCATTATAATCCCTATATGCAGGGATGTGAACTTAAATTGGAGTTTCACATCCATGTATTTGTTATACTTTACTCTCTCATTAAACAAATGGAAATTGTTCAGCCTTGTGCCCATTTTTGTTTGGTAAGAGGTCCAGGATGAGGATCTTAGGATCCAGACTGAATTTTAATATAGACATTTATAGAAGGTGTTATGTCCCATATTTGTAAACATTGTATATTCACATGAAAGAATTATTTTCTGTAAAACAAGGAAATTCAGAATTACAAGACAGAGTTTGAAATTATTATGGAGTAACCATTAATAAGATTCATTTTGATTAGCTTCTTCTTTCAGACATAACTTTGTCTAGTTTTAGTAAACATGTATATATAATAAATTTTATGGTTAAAAGTTTAAATATTTTTAGAAGGGTAATAGAGGTGTAGCAAATCTGGTAGTCATGAAAAACTGACAAACTACTTAATGAAGGTACCAAGAGAGGACAGTCTGATTCAGTTTGCTAGAATCAAGTTTTTACTAAGTGTGCAAAGTGATTAGCCGGAAGGAGGATGCTCACAGAGCTAAATTAAGAGTCAAGGGTGTTATCATTGGAATTGATTTTTAAAGAAATCAAAACTTGAAATTTTTGGTGCCTAACACTGTGGTCCATTTGTAGGGAAACCTGTGAGTATAATATATGAATTTTTTTATATTAAAGTGTGTTGTCTACTTGTTAATTTAATTAAAATGAAGATCAGAGCACCACTGTTTGCTTTTTCCACAATTAACATTTCCTTAAATTGTTTTGCAAATGTAAGTAGCACTGTAATTTTTTTTTTTCTTTTGAAAGAGACCTAATTCCATTCCAGGAGTCAGTCACCTATCTACTTTTTTTTTTTTTAAGATGCTATTTGTAAAAGATTGTCATTGATTGAACATAGCGTGGACTTTTTTGTGATCTGTTACAGTGTATCTTAGCCCACATAATAGAACTAGAAAAGTTAATGTCACTTTTCAGGGACAAGAAGTCTGATTCATATCTAAAAGTATATTTTGTAATTAATACTGTATAGTTAAGAATTCAGAACAAAAGGTAATACTTTCTCTTAATTTAACTCAAACTGTGTTTCCTTTGATCATTAGAACACATATATTTTAATATAAGTTATTTCTTTGTAAAATGCTAATCTTCAGCCCATACCAAAAAATAGCGATAGGGAGGAGAGAGTAGCCTCTTTTGCACTACCACTACAGTCAATTATAAATCAGCTTGCTTTCTAAAAACTTTTTAACACTTACCTTAAAATAAATCTGAAAAACAAAATTCTAAACTGGCCAAGACACTAATTTTTATGTACAATCACATTTATAACTACCTTTGTCAAGTAAAAATAATTCTGCTACATACAAGTCCTGTGCTAGAATTCTTTGTTCTTGCCAGTGCTCCAGGATGAAGATGACAGTTCATCCCAAGAACCTATTTTCTCTGAGGGATCCACTGAGAACTGGCACAAATGCTTTTTATTTCTGTATTTAAGAGAAACAAGTTGTTAAAGCATGTATATCTTTTTTACATATTCATTTTTTTCAAAGTAAAGTTGTATAAAAAATTCAAAATCTTGCCTTAAATTGTTTAATTCTTTCTAAAATTCATGAATTGTGGCATATAAAAAAATTCACTTTTGATAACTGAGTTTAAAAAAGACACTGAAGCCCTGCTACTATAATAAACATGTACTTACATGCTGCTTTCTAGCAGTGCAAATATGGATGTTATTACTGGTGTCCTCTGTTAGAACCAAATACTTTAATTATATCAGCATAGTAAGTGAAGATGTATAATATTTTTATTAATACTTGGAATATATTCAGCGGATTGAATGTGACTTCATAACTATACTACAATTATATTAAAATATTTCTGGAATAAAGAAACTCAACTGTCATTTCTTATTTTTTTTAATATTTATTTATTTTATGTGAATTGATGTTTTGCCTGTGTATATAACTGTGCAAGGGTGTCAGATCTTGGTATTACAGACAGTTGTCAGCTTCCATGTGGATGCCGGGATTTGAACTCAGGTCCTCTGGAAGAACAGTCAGTGCTCTTTTCTTATTTTAATATTTTGGTTTCAAACTTTTATAACACAGTGCTTTTTGCATCTCACCCAGGAATTTGTAAAGTTTAGTAACCATGAATTTCAGACCTGGTCTGTCAGAGTTCCCTAAAATGTTTGAATTGATATCTGAGTGTGATTTTTGGAGCACTGGATATCTTTTTGCTATAGCCCATCACTATTCCTGAGATGTAAAATCATCTGTAGGTGGTTCCTGGTCTCTGATATTTTACTAAAATAGTAGTAATAGAGCAACAGTCACAGTCTAGGCTTAGCTCACAGTACAGTACAAATTCTAACACCCAGAAAGGACAACTAAAGCCAAATCTTCATGCTGCCCATGAAAGACGGCTTATTCTTTGAAATAACTGAGTGCCTGCCACTCGTTGACAGGCTGGTTAGGGTGCTGGAGTTCAAATAGTATTGTAGGTAGGGGCTAGAGAGATGATGGCTCAGTGGTTACAATGCTTCCTACTGTTGTAAAGGAAGATTGGTTCCCAGTACAAAAGCACACTGCTTATTACTCTAGTCCTGGGGATGCAGTGTTCTCTTCTGGCATCTGTAGGCACTTTATTCAACATGCACAGCCATATATGCATGTAATAATTTTTTTTTTTTTAAATCTTGGAGGCTGGAGAGGTGGCTGAGGGGTTAGGAGAACTTATTGCTTTTGGAGGACTTGGGTTTCATTTCAAGCACCTACTAAGAATGCTGTAACTCCAGTTCCAATTGATCTGATAATTTCTTCTGGCCTCCATGGGCACTGTAGGTACTGTGGGTATTGTGGTGCAAAGACATACATACATACAAACACACACACACTCATATGTAAAAAGTAAAAATGTGTACTGACCTTAGTTTTGATATGCAAAGCTAAAAGGTGAAAAGATTGAACAGACTCCACAATGTTATTCTCGTACATACCCCATACTCACTACCTTTTAAGAAACTTAGTATTTTAAAACTTTATTTATTTATTTGCCTTGGTGTTTGCCTGGAACTGGAACTACAGACAGTTGTTAGCTGCCATGTGGGTGCTGGGAATTGAACCTGGGTCCTCTGGAAGAGCAGACGGTGCTCTTAACCGCTGAGCCATCTCTCCAGCCCCGAAACTTAGTATTTTATATATGAGTATTCTGCATGCCAGAAGAGGGCATCAGATAGTATTATAGAAGGTTGTTGGGAATTGAACTCAGAACCTCTGGAAGAGCAGCCAGTGCTCTTAACTGCTAAGCCATCTCTTCAGCCCCCCTTAAAAAAAGTTTGTTTTTTAAAAAACATTGAGATTTACACAGGAGCAATGCATTTATCTGACCACTAGGTGGACAATACATTGCATATAAAGTGTGTTACCATTTAAGCTTCCTGAGAGGTGATGGATTCAGGTACCCGTGGAACCAACTAAGTGGATCATACAGTTCTGTAGTGAAATGTTTTTGGACAAAGAATAAAGACTCTACATTTGTATTTTGGGCAAATGTGTTAAATTGAAATGAAGGGTTCTGGCAGTGCCCACCTTTAATCACAGCACACGAGAGGCAGTGGCAGGTGGATCTCTGTAAACTGGAGGCCATCCTGGTCTACAAAGCGAGTTCCAGGCCAGCTAAGGCTGCACAGAGAAACCCTGTGTTAAAAATAAACAAAAGGGGGGCTGGAAAGATGGCTCAGTGGTTAAGAGCACCATCTGCTCTTCCAGAGGACCCGAGTTAGATTCCCAGCACCCACATGGCAGCTAACAACTGTCTGTAGTTCCAGTTCCAGGCAAAACACCAAGGCAAATAAATAAATGAATAAAGTTTAAAAAAAAATAAAAATAAAAGGGGCTGGAGAGATGGCTCAGCCGTTAAGAGCACCGTCTGCTCTTCCAGAGGACCTGGGTTCGATTCCCAGCACCCACATGGCAGCTAACAACTGTCTGTAGTTCCAGTTCCAAGCAAACACCAAGGCAAATAAATAAATAAATAAAGTTAAAAAACAAAAAACAAAAATCAGGCTGGAGAGATGGCTCAGAAGTTAAGAGCATTGACTGTTCTTCCAGAGGTCCTGCGGTCTATCCCCAGAAACCACTGATGTTTTCTTCTGGCCGGCAGGCAAACATGGAGACAGAACATTGTAGACATAATAAACACATCTTAAAAAATATATATCTTTATTGGGAAAAATACAAACTTGGTTCAAATTCCCAGTGTTGGGGCTGGAGAGATGGCTCAGAGGTTAAGAGCACTGACTATTCTTCCAGAGGTCCTGAGTTCCCAGCAACCACATGGTGGCTCATAACCATCTATGATGACACCTGATATCTTCTGTATACATAATAAATAAATAAATCTTAAAACCTAAATTTCCCAGTGTTTTGGAAAACATTAATCAACTAGTGATGGGTTAAAAAGAGTGCAGCTGGACAGGTCCTGCTCTGGAAGCATAAATAAGGTAGAGGACTTCCACGTGTTTCAGGCCAGCCTCGTTTACAAACAACTCGAGTTTCTGGACAGCGAGAGCTACATAGACCCTGTCTCCAAAAATAAGTAAATCGAAAAAAGAGCAATGTTCCAGTACTATGTCGTTTAAAACCTCTCGTCAGTTTCCAACCGTAGATCTGAGTTTCCTCCTTCCCAGGTCCTTGCTTTTGATGTTTTCTCTTGCATTTTCAACAAGTTACACTCACTCATTCTTGGAACGCATTATGGTGGACCAGCACTAGGTCATCCTTAAAAGACCAATGCCCTTTCCCCCTCATCTTCTCCAGGCTTCTTCCCTAGTCTGCAACTCTTAGTTGAGTCCGCGGCTCCGCGCTCCTGCGTAGACCGCAAAGGCGCAAGCAAGGAAGGACAGGCGCAGGCTGGGCTCGAACGCCTAAAGTTAACAATCTAGAGAGGAGGGGAGCCGGCGGCTGCGCGGAGACACTGCGGTCTCTTCGACGCAGCATTTAGCCTGCAGTTTAACCAACTCCTCCAACCCTGGCCTCGAACCCGTCCGGGTTCCCTAAGAAACAGCCGCCTCCTAGGGGTTGGGGTCGACTTCCGGCTCTGCGTAAGAGCTAGGCCAGACCCACAGCTACGTAGGGAAATGCACCCAACGAATGAATGAAGTGTGACGTCTCCCCGCAATGCCTTCTGGGACGCGTAGTCCGCAGGCGCCTATGACCGCGTGGTGTAGCCCCGCCCCAGGTGAAGGGAAGCGTGGACGCATGTCGTCACTTCCTGCGTGTGTCTTGGCTTCCTGCGGCGTTTCCTCCCTCGTTCTCTCTTTGCTGCCAGACCTCCGCCATCATGGGTCGCATGCACGCTCCCGGGTGAGTCCGTGGCGCCAAGCCGGGTTGTTGCGCTGGAGCTGGGGCGTGGGATAGGGAGAGGAGGAAGCGGGCTGCAGGTGGGGAGACGGCGGGGCTGCTTGAGCTGCAGGCCGCCATTTCACTCCCTATCCTTCTGTTCTCAGGAAGGGCCTGTCCCAGTCGGCGCTGCCCTACCGCCGTAGCGTCCCCACGGTGAGTAGAGCTGAGGATTAGCGGAAAGCATGGGGGCTGGGAGGGGATCTGTGTGCTGAGGATGCCATCCGAGGTGGAAGGTTTCTGGCATGCTCTCATGCTGAGGCCAATTTTTGTTCCACGTACAGTGGCTGAAGCTGACGTCCGACGACGTGAAGGAACAGATCTACAAACTGGCCAAGAAAGGCCTGACTCCCTCCCAGATAGGTGAGTGTTGATGTAGTCTCTAATTTCTGCTCTCATGTGATCTGGAAAGACAAATGTGTCTAGTTCCTGCGTTGAAAACGCCTTTTCCCTGCATCCACAGCTAAACGAAGAGCATCTGGGATTGAGTCACATTGGGCTGTGAATTGACTGCACAAATGGCAAATAATTTGCGTTATTAGGGTTCTGGGTCCTAGGATAACTGGTCATGGAAGGAAAACATCCTCACTAATACTTAAAGTGTACTAAAAATTTGTTGAGGAAAAAAGTTGAAATGGACTCAGCTAATCAAAAGTAACTTGAGGTTTAAAAGGAATAAGGTATATGTAGTTTTAAAAATTGCTTATAAATAAATGTTAAGCTGGTATTTAGTTAAGACCAAATACAAAAGTGGAAAGCTGGTTCCTTTGATCAGCTGTGTTCTAGCAGACTCACTGTGATGATAGTGTTCCAACATTCGCAGTTTCCACCAGAAGGGCTTTCTCCATGTTGGATAGACCTTCCTTGGATGTCTGAGTGAGCTTGCAAACACTCTTGAGTTGGCTATTTGGAGGGTTGCTATCAGGGCTTTATCATGTTTATTTGTTTTAGAAATTTTATGCTTTTTTCAGGTGTGATCCTGAGGGACTCTCATGGTGTGGCACAGGTCCGTTTTGTGACTGGTAATAAAATCTTGAGAATCCTTAAATCCAAAGGCCTTGCCCCTGATCTCCCCGAGGATCTTTACCATTTGATTAAGAAAGCAGTCGCTGTCCGAAAGCATCTTGAGAGGAACAGAAAGGTAAGTGAGGAAACAATGCTTGTACTGATGGTCTTCCAAGCAGGTAGAAATTTGTGTTTAGTTCTCAGGTGGTTCTAGGTACTAACTACTCAACATTGTAGTTTCCTTGAAATGGGTAGTTTGATTTAAACATTATATCCAGTTGGTTCCAAATGTTGGGAACTCTTGTAGTTTTGTAGCCGTTCCTGTTGGTCATATTCTAGAATCTCAAATTGCCTCTATGAGTTTGGTGATGAATCTCTGTAATCTAAGCAAGGCTGGTGGGTCTCTGAGGCCAGCCGAGTCTAGCAATTACAAAGACAACCAGTGTAATAATAAAGAACCTGTTTAAAGCACCTTAAGGAATTAACCTAACCATGGAAGGTAGAAGTTTTCTTAAATCTCTTTATTTTTAGGATAAGGATGCTAAATTCCGCCTGATTCTGATAGAGAGCAGAATTCACCGGCTGGCTCGATACTATAAGACTAAGCGGGTCCTTCCACCCAATTGGAAATAGTAAGTATATGCACTTTCTGTTGGCAAGAGTCAATCAGATAGTAAATATTATGGTAGTAGATAAAATAAAGGGGTTGGTGGTAGGTATTTTGCCTCTCTGGGTCCTGTACTTAAGTACCATTTCAGCCCACATGGTAGTATATTGGGAAAGCATGTATAGTTGGTACATAATCAAATGTTATTTAGAGGCAGGCTGGTTAGCATGAGATCCTTACTTACAAAAGCAAAACGATAACCATAGTTGGCAAATTCTTGTATGATTCCAATCCCCAACCCTCACCCACACACACTGTTCGATATGGTCACCAATCATTCAGTTTCCACCAGATACGTGTTTCCTTGTGTCTGCTGATAGATATTTAGCTGTTTGGGATAGCTCCAGTAGCAAAAATGTTGAGTGGATCCCAAAGACCAGTATTAATCCCAGTTCCTTTTTTCTTTTTCCAGTGAGTCATCCACAGCCTCTGCTCTAGTGGCATAAATTCTCCTGTGTACACAAGTAATAAAATCAAATAAAATTTGAATAAATTTATATTTTGTGTTTCTTTTCTCTGCTAATCTTTTTTTGATGGGGAAGTGTTTTGGCAAAGTTGATGATCAGAGGAGGGCAGAAAGTTGGCATCTGTTTACTTGGTTTCCCTGACCCCTTGAGCTGCTAATTAGTCTGGCTAGTTGTAAAGACTGGTAGGCTGTTGCTATCTGTATGGGCTTCTGTTGTGGGAAAAAACATAAGTCTTGATACATTTGATGTGTAGGATGTTAACCATAATTAGCATGCTGAGAGCTAATTCAGTCTCCCAAGGGGTGTTTTAAGGAATTGTGTGTGTGTATGCGCATGCATGTGTGTACATATATCTGCATGTATGGCTGCATCATAATCATGTATTTCCATAGACTAGAAAATGTTTGATCCCCTGGGGTTAGAGTTGCTTTGTTGATTTGGGGAACTGAACTGAAACCCTGGGAGAACAGCCAAGGCTTTTAACTGGCTATCTCCTTCCCCCCAGTTCTTATATATGAGGGTTAGTTCATATATTGTCTGTAATCCGACAGAGACAGGTGGATCTCTTGCGTTTGAGGGCAGCCTGCGCTAAAGAGTTGAGTTCCAGGATAGCCAGGGTCACACACAAACCTTGTCTCAAACCAAACTATATTTATATATTGTAGTGTCTGATACATATTTGTGATCTTATTGGTGGGCCTACAAAATAGAATTTTTTTTGTCATTCTTTGAATGTAGCCGACAGAATGGAATCAATTGCATTTTAGAAATAGTCCTATTGTATGCTTAAATATTGTATTTAGGAGGTATAAACCTCAGTCTCATTGTAAACTGAACATGTTGCCAGAGCGATAACCATGTTACAGTAAAATATTCAGCCTCAGGGCCAATGATAATAGTTTGATAGATTAGGGTACTTTACACCAATCCTGAGAACCATTTGGTGGAAGAAAAAAAACTTAAACCTTTGAATTTAAAATCCAGCAAATGGATACAAGTGTTTAAAAACCTATATCAAAACATTTTATCCTTGTAGCAATGGCATGAAGGGAGGTGTAGGTGGTCTAGGTACTTCGATAAGTTACTGTATAGAGTTGATGTGATGTGCAGACATAGGGAGATCCCATCACAGTGGATGAGATAGCCAGAGACTACCAAGTGAATAAAAAGGTGTACAGCATGGATGCTCTAAACAAAGGGGTGCTTCTGCTTTCTGGGGGCCACGTAAGATTTAATCACATACTTGAAATAGCATTTTTTTTTCTTTTCGTTCTTGAGATGATTCTCAAGAAACCCTGGCTGGCCAGGAACTCCCAAATCTGCCTGCCTCTCCCTTCTGAGGACGGGGATAGAAGACACTACTGTGCCCATCAGCATTAAATTTTTTTTTTTTTAAACTTTTTATTTATTTATTTGCCTTGGTGTTTGCCTGGAACTGGAACTACAGACAGTTGTTAGCTGCCATGTGGGTGCTGGGAATCGAACCCGGGTCCTCTGGAAGAGCAGACGGTGCTCTTAACCGCTGAGCTAGATGAGCTATTTTAAGTTAAGGAAAGCTGGCTAGAAATAAGCCAAGCTAAGGCCAGCATTAATAATTAAGGATAAGCCTCCATGTGTGATTATTTGGGAACTAAGTGGTGAGCATCCACTCCCCCACAAGAACAAAAACAACCAACAATACATCTCTTACCTTTGTTAAGTTTCAACGTTTTCTTCTAATCTTGGTGATTGTCTCTGTATTACTTTCTTGTTCCCAGCCTCGGGTATGCTGTCTCTTTGAGAAAATATCAGTTTTGATCAATAGTGTTTGCCTGTTGCTGCAGTGTGAAACCCTCTCACTGCCTGACTTCACACTGCTAATAGAGTGATGGAGCATGGAGCTTGGAGGTGGTAACTAGAAGGTTGTATCTCTCTACACAGATAAGCAGGCATAGGTGAAGCTGCAAGAACTAGATAATAAGTAGTAAAGGATGTGAAACGGGAAGTGGTACATTGTGAGTACTGATGGCAGTTTTCTTGGACATCATTTACTTAAGTCTAATTGTTAATAAAGTCTATATTTAGCTGGCTTGCAGGATTCCTCAAATTTAACAGTTTGCTCCAGTGAGCCCATAGAAACCAGCTCCAGCATGCCACCACTCAGAGGTTTTTTGTTTGTTTGCTTTTTCTAAGGGCTTTTTGTGGAAACCTGTACCATCAGTGTAGTATGTGGTCACTCTAGAAACACACCTCTAACACTATCTTTGCCTCTTCATTATTTCATATGAGTTCCTTTTATTGATTCTTTTAAAGTTATGTTAGACTGTGCTGGGCATGGGAACTGGAAAGGCAGAGACAGGTGGATCTCTTCCAGTTCCAGGACAGTAAGAGCTGTTACACGGAGAAACTGTCTTGAAAAAGACTTAAAAAAAAAAAAAAAAGTAGAGGTTATTATCAAATGTAGTAACTCCTGTAAATACCTGCATTAGGGTCCTATCATAGGCATCCTACTAGGATTATGTTGTCATTTCAGTTGTATGTGGCATATATTACTGCTGTTGTTAGCACTGATCCAATACCCATAGATGATTATAATTTGAAAAGTGTCTCACATTTATTGTTTATATAATTTTATAACTTATCTAAAAGCTGACTCCAGGTTATTTTTGGAAGGGGATTAAATATAAATTCATTAACAAAAAATGCACCTATTTTAATGTTTTAAATTATATTTATTGCTTTAGTTACATGCATATTTGTTGTGTGTATGTGTGTGCATGCCAAAGTGACTGGAGAAGCTAGAAGACAGCTGGATGGAGTTGATTCTCTCCTACCATGTGTGTCTCAGGTTGGTAGGCTTGGTGGCATGTGTCTTAACTGTTAAGCCTCTTGTTAGCCCATCCCCATTTTTAAAAGTTGATGTATTCTTATTTTATTTAAATGTATAGATATTTCACTTTCACTTGGGTGCAGTTTCTGTAGAGGCCAGAAGAGGGTGTTGGATCCTCTTGGACTGAAGCCATAGACAGTTGTGATCTGTCATTCAAGTGATGTGAACTGAATCTCAGTCCTCTGGAAGAGTGGAAGAGTAGTTAGTGCTCTGAGCTATCTCCTACCCCCATTTTAAAGACAATAAAATTGCCAGGTGTAGTGATGCATGCTGTATCCCAGCCCTTGGGATACAGAGGCAGGAGGAGTCCAGTAAGCCTAAGACTGGTCTGATCTACAAAGCAAGTTCTAAGCCAGCCAAGGCTATATGATACAACCTTGTCTCAAAAAGTGAAAACAAAACAAACACAAATGATGAGGATGAAAAACCTGAGGCCAGGAAGCTGGTTAAGACTCAAACTCAAGTCACTAAGATGCTTAGAATTCCTAGAATCACAGCTTTATTATTTTTAAGATTGTTTTTAAAAATTCATTTATTCATGTATTTTATGTATATACCAGAAGAATCTGATCCCATTACGGATGGTTGTGAGCCACCATGTGGTTGCTGGGAATTGAACTCAGGTCCTCTGGAAGAGCAGTCAAGTGCTCTTAACCTCTGAGCTATCTCTCCAGCCCCTTCTTTTCATTTTTTTTTTTTTTAAAGAAACTTTATTTATTTATTTATTTGCCTTGGTGTTTGCCTGGAACTGGAACTACAGACAGTTGTTAGCTGCCATGTGGGTGCTGGGAATTGAACCTGTGTCCTCTGGAAGAGCAGACGGTGCTCTTAACTGCTGAGCCATCTCTCCAGCCCCCCTTCTTTTCATTTTTATAAGGAAGAATATCTGGTGCATGCTTTTATCTCAGTACTCATGAGGCAGAGGCAGGTGGGTCTCTGTGAGTTGGAGGCCCACCTGGTCTGTGTAGTTCTAGACAGTGAAAGCCTATCTCAAACAAAACAAGAATTAGAAATAATACTTTTGCCGGGGGTGTAAGCAGAGTTGTTTGGTTTTGGAGGGTTGGTTTTTATTTGTTTTGGGTTTTTCAAGACAGAATTTCTCTGCAATAGCTCTGGATGTCCTGAAACTCACTTTGTAGCCCAGAACTCTTGAACTTACAAAGATCCACTTTCCTCTTCCTCTTGATTGCTGGGATTAAAGGTGCGTACCACCACCACCCTGAGTTTGTTTGTCACTGTGTGCTCTTGAACTGACTGTGTAGCAGGGTGTAAAGAACTCCTGATCCTCTTGACTCCATCTTCCAGGTACTGTGAACAGGTGAGTGCCACCATACCTGCTAGGTCCCTTTGGTCTGGGGAGGTGAATACTGGGGACAGATGGGTCCAGAACTTTTGTATAATGCACCGTGTTCTGCTGCTGTGCACCTCTGCCCCCATTGTCACTTAGAATGTCTGTCTTCTAAGGCTGTTACTAATAAGTACAAATTAGAGATTTCTTCAGTTAGAAATGGGATTGCTGGGGGCTGTAGAGATGGTGCAGTGGTTGGGAGTGCTGGCTGCTCTTCCAGAGGACCTTGGTTCAATTCCCAGCAGCTCACAACTGTCTGTAACTCCAGTTTCAGGGGATCTGGCACATAAAATAAAAGTTAAATTTTTTTTTTTTTTTTTTTAAAAAAGAAAGAAATGGGATTGCTCTTCAGCTCCTTGCTGGTGCTGTTTCTGGCATTGCAGCCTTACCTCAGTCACAGTTCTTACATCATTATGTGTTGCTGTGGCTACAAACCAAATGAAATACTTAGCTGAATTCCTGGTCCCTCCTTGAGTATTAGGCAGGGCCATCTGGGAAGTTTTCGTAAGGTGACAGTTGTCTTCATAGCGGGTTTTTGTTGTTGTTGTTTTTCTTATTGCCAATAGTTCTTTTAAACCTTCTAGGTTCCAGAATTGTGAAAGCAGTTCATTCGCTCAGCGACTGTTGCTAAGCTTGTCACTTTTGTGACCAGTGTGCTTCAGTGAGCATTTTAGGACCTGGCTGCATGGCTAATTAATTCAGCACATTTACTGGTGCCTGCCTGTTATAAACAAAGCTCTATGCTAGGTGCTAATGAGATGATTAGAAGTGATCATGTGCCCTAAAAGGTTCCTAGACTGCTTGCTGGACATGGTGACACACACCTGTAATCCCTGCATTAGAGAGGTAGAGGCAGAAGAATCAGGATCTCAAGCCCATTCTTGACTATATAGCTACTCTGGGTAACGTAAGACCCTGCCTCCCCCCCAAAAAAAAGACTCAAGACTAGTGTGTGCAGGGGGGAGGGTGCCTCATGTTGTGGAAATGAATTTCAGAAGAAAGGTGAAGATGCATATTAAAAGACCACAGAGCTTTAGGAGCCTTCATGGAGACCACCACTGGATCTGGAAGGACACTGGGGAGGGGAGGGAGGGGAGGGTGCACTCCATGCAAACAGCCTCCTGTGCAGAGGGAGCAGCAAGAGCAGAGTATGGGGAAAGGAGGGGGCCGTGAGATCACGTTAGTTTGGCAGAAAAGTGAAAAAGGAGCTAACTCTAAGGGTTGGGGCCAGGCTGCTACTAGCTGCCAGTGACTGGAGGCTCTCTGCAACAGGCCACGGTCCTTTGCTGTTACAAACACCAGCAGGGCAAGCAGAGCCAGGTTGCTTTCTGCATCTGAGTGGGTCAAAGCACAAAGAGACAAGTTGAGGGACAAGTGTGCCCCAGCACTGCCCATGTCCTCTCAGATGCCTTTGGAGCTCAGGACAGGAAGCTCAGAACTTGAGGAATTTGGTTTTAGTACTGGGAAGCACCCCCTCCCCAAAAGCCTAATGTGAACACCCCTTCACAGAACGGTAAAGAGCTGGAGGAGAACCATGCTTCAGGAAGCCCCTGTCTCCCAGGGGCTGACTTTTCTCTGGGCCTGACAGTAGTGTGCCTGAGATAAACAGGGCTGGAGGGACAGAGTGGCCAGAGGCTGCTGGGAAGTCTAAATCTTCTGCACCAGGCAGTGACCTGCATGTTGGGGTCTAGGCTCCTGGCTTGCCACTGTGGTACCTATGTAGGGGTGTTGTGGACCTGGAATGCCATGCCTGATTGGGGAAATCAGGACACAGTGCTAAGACCTGCAGCTGTGAGATGCTCCTGCCTCAACCTGGATCCTACTAGGCCAGCATCTCCTAGAGGAATGCCACTTTCAACTGCTTTGGGACTCTCTCCATAAAGCTCACCAGCGTTGCTCAGTATGGTGGTTTGAAGGAAAAATGTCTGTCATAGGCTCAGACATTTGAACTCTTAGTGGCCTGTGAGTGTCAAATTTGAGAAGGCTTAGGAGTGGCGGCCTTTCTGGAGGAAGTATGAGACACACACACACACACACACACACACACACACACACACACACACACACACACACACGAGCTTCTTTCTGCTTCCAGCTCTGCCCTGCTTCACACTTGCCAATGTGATCACAGTTCTGGCTCCAGCCTCCTGGGTCTCCCTGACGAAATGGATTCTAACTGTCAGGAACCATAAGCTTGAAGAAATTCTTCTGTAAATTGTCTTCACTTTTATCACAGTATCAGAAAGGCAACTTAATTCACCTGCACACCCAGCCATGTGGTTTTAGGAATGAGTATTCTTCAAGGAAGACTGATTGGTGTTAGACAGAGCCCAGACCCTCCCCCTCAGATCTCTCACTGTCTTAGAGGAGTTGGTGCCTGTTTGAGGGCTGAAAAAAACCAACCCAGTAATAGTTTACAGACCCAAATGGAGTGTAAATGTAAGCTATAAAGCCAGTACTAACTGAAGAATTGTTGCTTATAACAATATTTCCTCAGATGCCCTCCCCACCAGCCTCATGTTTAGGATTCAGGGATTCCATCTGTAAAATCTCATTGCTTTGGAGTCTTACATGAAGCTTGTGCTGTAGAAGTTAACATGCTTCTCTCCACCTCCACTTCCTTTTCTTTTCTCTTCCTTCTTTTTCCTTCAAGTTAGAGTCTCTTGTAGCCTCTAATTCATGATTAACAGCCAAGGATAACTTTGAAGTTTTAATTCTCCTGTCTCTCTACTGCTGGATGGATTACAGGCCAAGGCAAACCCTCAAAAGTACATAATCAGGCAGGTGGCATGCTTTGAGCCATCTGGGCGCCCAGCAGAGGGCAGCAGGGTCTTTACCCTAGCCTCCTTTCAGTCTCTCCAATGACTGACTCAGAACATTCTCCTGGAGGAGTAGGTTCAGTCCTCAGGAAGGTGGGTAGAAAGTATCTTGTGGGCTTGGGAGAAAATAGCCTGCATAAAGCTAGAGAAACAAGAATTAATACATGGAAATTCATGGGGGTGGTAATAGGCCAGTGCAGGCAGGGACTGTTTTGCATATGCCTCTAACTGAATAGTGACTGCCACAGCAATACTTAGTGAAATTCAGGAATGTTGGTGCTGCTGAGGGAAAGAAGTGAGGAGAGCAGACAGATGTAGGTGCTTGGCTGGAGGACGGAAGAGAAAGAAAGACATTTTTATTGACTGAACATCCACTAATGTTAGTTGATAATAAAAAGGTATTTTTGTTAGTTTTAATTGAGAAATGTGGTATATGCTATGTTTAAATATTTTAAAATATGCTGTAGTAATTCTTTGAGAATTTAATATGGTATGCTTTTAAATAATGATTATTTTTATTTTGAGTATATACATGTTTTGCCTATATGTGTGTCTGTGTACCATATGCATGCCTGGTGCCTAGAAAAGCCAGAAGAGGGCATCAGATTCCCTAGAACTATCGTTACAATGGATATGAACCACCATATAGATACTGGTGTAGCATAAATTCTGATTGTATTGAAAGAGATTCAGAGCAGATATCAGGGAACGGCTGAAATATCAGAGAGAGGAAACACCACAGTCAAATCCCACCCAGCTGTCTTCCAACTTCCTCAGCCTCACTCTTGAAAAATCAAAATGAATAACTTAATTAAATAAGTTCATGATTTATTACTGTATATCTATCTTATATATCTATGTATTTGGTGTTGCATAAAAATGTTTCAGACAGGGGCTGGAGAGATGGCTCAAGGTTAAGAGCATTGACTGTTTTTCCAGAGGTCCTGAGTTCAATTCCCAGCAACTACATGGTGGTTTATAACCATCTATAATCTGATACCCTCTTCTGTATACTATATACATAACAAATAAATAAATATTTTAAATGTTTCAGACAAAAGGGGTTATAAGTATAAAAGTTTAAGAAGCCTTGGCCTAGATATCTTTACATACTAAGTCATGTGGCTTTGGACAATCTACTTATCCTCTCTAGGGGCTTCAGTATCCTCTTCTAAAAAACAGAGGGAAAAGTTCTTATCTTAAACCCCACCGAACCAGCTCAAGTGCTGTTAAATGAACTCAAGTGAAGTACATATAAAAATCTTAAAATATTCATTGTCTGTTTTTCTTACTCAGAAATATTTCCATGACAGATATGACTAAGGAAACATCACTTCTTTTTTTAAATATTTATTTATTATAATGTATACAGTATACAGAAGAGGGTACCAAATGTCATCACAGATGGTTGTGAGCCACCATGTGGTTGCTGGGAATTGAACTCAGGACCTCTGGAAGAACAGTCAGTGCTCTTAACCTCTGAGTCATCTCTCCAGCCCCTAAAAGCTTTTTAGTTTTTTGTTCTGTATTATTTATTTATTTATTTGCCTTGGTGTTTGCCTGGAACTGGGAACTGGAATTATAGACAGTTGTTAGCTATCATGTGGTTGCTGGGAATGGAACTCAGGTCCTCTAGAAGAGCAGTCAATGCTCTTAATCACTGAGCTATCTCTCCAGCCCAAAACATCACTTCTTGTTGATTAATCACATCAGTCTAGGATGGAATGACATGGCCTCTCTAAATCCAGACTTAAACGTCTGTAAAGTGCCTCTCCTTAACTACGGAGTGCAGAATGTGAAAGGTGTGTACTGGTGGTTATTAACTCTGTGTACGTGAGAGATACCCAGGGAGGGTTCAATAACACTACAGTCACCCACTACCACTGGTGAGGTCCAGGCTGTTTTTTTTTTCCTAAAGCTCCCAGATAATTCTAAGGGGCAATAAGGTTTGTACCTATACAAAGAAATGACCCACAAAGGCTGTTTTTTGTCTGTCTGTCTCTCTTGTTGTACTGGGATGGATCCGAGACTCACACATGTTAGATAAATGCTCTACTGTTATCTCCTCAGTTCATACACTTTGTTTTTGAGGGGGTGCAGTATGAGACAGAGCCTATACTCTTCAAGGCTTCGAGCTACCTTTGTAGCCTGACTTTGAACTTTCCATCCTCCTGGCTCCACTTTCCAAGTGCTTGGGTTTCTGATATGAAACCCCATGCTGGACCTGGTGTACATTTCACATAGAGAGGGCATTTTACCTCAGAGAGTAGGTAAGTCATGTGTTAACAGCTACTGTCTGGGGTTTATTGAGTTAGTATATAGAGCATAAATGTTTTTGCTTACAATTTACTGGGTTATGTTACTAGTATATGCAAGCATCACTAACTCTGGAGTCATAACCCATTGGTTAAGAGCACTCCCTACTCTTCCAGAGAACCTGAGTTAGAATTCAAGCATCCATGGCCTCCTTGGGCACTTACATCTACATATTTTAAAAGGAAGAAGGGTCAGGCAATGGTGGCAAACACCTTTTGTCCCAGCACTTAGGAGGCAGAGGCAGGTGGATCTCTGAGTTCAGGGACAGTCTGTCCTACAGAACAAGTTCCAGGACAGCCAGGGCTACACAGAGAAACCCTGTCTCAAAAACAAAAAAACACCAAAGGGGCTGAAGAGATGGCTTAACAGTTAAGAGCACTGGCTGCTCTTCCAGAGGTTCTGAGTCCAGTTCCCAGCACCCATATGGTAGCTCACAACCATCTATAATGAGATCTGGTGCCCTCTTCTGGTGTGTAGGCAGAACACTATACATAATAAATACACTTAAAAAAAACCAAAAATAAAAGAAATTATAAATTTATATATAGATTTTACTGTTGTTTTTATATTTATACATTTAAATATAAAATGAAGTGGAAGTTGTCATGCATCATTGCATCTCTAAAGTCTTGTGATTTTCACCAGCATAGTTGGATGCACACAAGTATGTTTTATTATTGCTTTGAGATAAGGTCTTAATATGTAGGTCAGGCAAGCTTGAATTAGATTCTCTTACCTCAGCCAGGGGCACATGCTGTCAAGTGATCACTGAGTTACCTCCCCAACCCTTCATTGCTGTCATTTTAAAAAAATAAAATATTTTAAATTACCTTTAGAGTGCTGGAGAGATAGATGGCTCAGTAGTTAAGAGAATTGACTCCAGTTCCAGGGAATCTGATGCTGGCTTCTTTTTTTAATATTTATTTATTTTATGTGAATTGGTGTTTTGCCTGTATGTATAACTGTGTGAGGGTGTGATATCTTGGAATTACAGACACTTGTTAGCTGCTATGTGGATGCTGGGAATCGAACTCAGGTCGTCCAGAAGAAGAGTCAGTGCTCTTAACTGCTGAGCCATCTCTCCAGCCCCATTTGTTTGTTTTTGGAAACAGGGTTTCTCTGTATAACAGTTTTGGCTGTCCTGGAACTTGCTTTGTAGACTAGGCTGGCCTTAAACTCAGAGATTTGCCTGCCTCTGCCTCCCGAGTACTGGGATTAAAAGCATAGGACACTACTGCCTGGCCAAAAATAAATGTCTATAAAAAATTAAACTGCGAGGGGCTGGAGAGATGGCTCAGAGGTTAAGAGCACTGACTGTTCTTCCAGAGGACCTGAGTTCAATTCCCAGCAAAACCACATGGTGGCTCACAACCATCTATGATGAGGTCTGGTGCCCTCTTCTGTAAAACTGTATGCATAATAAATAAATAAATCTTTTAAAAAAAAAAAAAAAATTAAACTGCGAAACTGATTGTTTTACCCCCTCCTCCCCCCCCCACTCCACTACAATTTCTGAGGCATAGCCTCTCTGCACACTCACTAGCCATATAGTCGTTATTTATTTGCACTATTAATGTCTTTAAAATAAAATGGGGAAAAAATAAAATAAAATGGGAAATGGTGGCACAAGCACAGCAAAATGGAAACAACAAAAAGGTTTTATTTATTTTTTTATTATATATACAGTGCTCTGTCTGCATATATTCCTGCATGCCAGAAGAGGGCACCAGATTTCATTATAGATGGTTGTGAGCTACCATGTGGTTGCTGGGAATTGAACTTGGGACCTCTGGACGACTCACCAGTGCTCCTAACCTCTGAGCCATCTTTCCAGCTCCAACAAAAAGGTTTTAAAAAGATGTATATAGATGTATTTGCCTGTATGTATATCTGTGCTCCGTATGCGTGCAGTGACCTCAGAGGCCAGAGAGCATCAGATCTCATAGAAGTGGAATTCCAGATGGTTGTGAGTAGCCATGTGGGCTGGGAATCAAACTTGAGGTCTTCGGATGAACAGCCAGTGTTCTTAAACACTGACCCATCTAGCCACCTCTTTCATCCTTTGTTTTTGTTTTGTGAGACAGGGTCTCTATATAGTCCTGTCTGTCCTGGAGCTTACTCTGCAGACTGTCTTTGAACTCAGAGATCCACTTGCCTCTGCCTCTCTAGAGCTGGGATTAAAGGCATGTGCCACCATATCCAGCCTTAATGAATTTTTAAAATCAATATTGAATATTTAATTCTGTAGAGTCAAATGCATGTTTTTAGGCTGACTTTGCTCTTTGAAAACTTGGTATTGACATATATTTTGTTGTTTTTTTGTTTTGGTTTGGTTTTGGTTTTTTTGAGATAGGGTTTCTCTGTCTGGCCCTGGTTGTAAGCAGACGTTACTCTCCCCCACCAGCCAGTTCCCAAGTAACCACACAGAGACTGAATATTAATTATAAGTGCTTGATCAATACTTTAGGCTTGTTCTCTCTCTCTCTCTCTCTCTCTCTCTCTCTCTCTCTCTCTCTCTCTCTCTCTCTCTCTCTTTTAATGTTTATTTATTACGTATACAGTGTTCTGCCTGCAGCCAGAAGAGGGCAACAGATCTTATTACAGATAGTTGTGAGCCACCATGTGGTTGCTGGGAATTGAACTGGGGACCTCTGGAAGAGCAGCCATCTCTCCAGCCCCCTTAACTAGCTCTTAATAACTTAAGTTAACCCATTTCTATTCATCTATGTGCTGCCCAGAGGCTCATTTACCTCATGTATGTACTTCCCATTCTGCTTGCTCTGAATCTCAAGGCATCTTTCTGCCCCCCCAAATCCTTCCTAGCCGTCAGCCAATCGGCTTTTTATTAACAATGAGAGCAGCATGTTTTCACAATGTACAAAAGGACTATTCCACAACACTGGCTGTACTGTGTAGACCAGACTGACCTCAAACTCAGAGATCCATCTGCTTCTGCCTCCTGATCAAAGGCATGAGCCACTACCACTTAACTGATATTAACATCTTGAGATCCACCCCTGTGGCTGTGTGTCAAGTTTCTGTTGTGAAGACAAATTCTGTAATATGAGGGATAGACTGATTATTTAACCACCCACTCCTAGGAGGCCATTTCTAGTTTTTGCTCTTATAGATGAAGCTGTGGTAAATGATCACACATACATTTTTAAAAAAAATATTTATTTATTTATTATGTATACAGTATACAGAAGAGGGTACCAGATCTCATTATAGATGGTTGTGAGCCACCATGTGGTTGCTGGGAATTGAACTCAGGACTTCTGGAAGAACAGTCAGTGCTCTTAACCTCTTAGCCATCTCTCTCCAGCCCTCACACATTTTTATGAGGAAATTTGTATATGAGTAAAATTATGTACAACATAATTTTCTGGGGTAATTCCTCATGTCACTTTCAGGGACACTTGGTAGTATGTGACTAAAATACTTTTAAAAAATGATTTTTATTTTATGTGTATACATTTTGCCTGCATGCCTGCATGTGCACCATATGTGTATGGTGTGCTCAAAGAAGAAGGCATAAGAACCTTTGGGACAGGAGGTCAAATGGTTGTAAGCCACCAAGTAGGTGCTGGGAACTGAACCCAGGTCCTCTGCAACAGTAGTATGCACTTTATAAAAAGGATTTATTTAATTATTTATTATGTATACAATACTCTGCCTCCGTGTATGCCTGAATGCCAGAGGAAGGCACCAGATCTCACTGTAGATGGCTGTGAGCCACCACGTGGTTGCTGGGAATTGAACTCATGACCTCTGGAAAAGCAGCCAGTGCCCTTAACCTCTGAGCCCCAAATAAAATGCACTCTTCACCGTTGGGCCACACTGGAAGGACATAACATTTCATGTAGGCTAAACCGGTGATGGAGTTGCCTGGTCAAAGCAATGTGTATTTACTTGTAACAGCGGCTGCCAAATTGGCTTTTAGGAGGCAGAATCATTATATAATCCCAGCAACAATGAACAAATTTTGTTTCTTAAATTTAATCCAACATCTACAAAATAGAACTCCACTGTACTTTTCATTTGTATACTTGATATTACACAATGGTCAATTTTCTTTCCATTTACTTAAAGGCTACTTGTGTTTCATTTCTATTAACTGTGTGTTCATATTCTTGCCCATTTAATATATTTTTTTAAATCAGTGTTTAATAACAATGATGTTATTTTTCTATGTTCATTTGGTCAGGAACTGGGTCAGAGACAGAAGACAACTCTCTCCTTAACTGCTTCAGAAGAAAGATTTCTTTCTGGTCTTTCTACACTGCACACCCAGCCCACAGGGCCACAGGCACTCCATTAGGTTCTTCTCAAATGCTGAGCGGTGCCTCCTGCAGGGGCCACCCTGCCTTAACCCCTTTCATTCTGGTGCCCACTGTCTAATCACACTCCCCATTACCTGCAGCTTGTTTCCCTGCAAGGCTGGCCTGACCCTTGCCCAGAGCCTAGCTTCCTGCTCCACCCACTTGCAGTGTGACTGGACAGGGTGTTTTCAATTCTCCCATGGAGGAGTTACTGAAGGCATGAGCCAAAACTGTTCAGGCACCCAAGTCCCTATAGCTTGGTGCAGACCAATGCCCCTTTTCTTGTCCAGCTGACACCTTTAGTTTTTGGGAGAAGAGAGTAAACACAAAGATGTCACTTAGGGGCAAACAAGTGAGTTAAGGTAGCAGAAGGATCTCCTTTGCTGTGGGGGTTCAGGAGAACCCCAAGAGTTGAATATTTAAGGAAGCAAGTGTTACATATTGTGAGTTGACAGCTCTTCCGAAGTGAGACAAGGAAATCCAGACAGCACCTCTTTTTTGTCACTTGTAAGAACTGAAGGCAGAAGCAGCCTGTGGGGGCTGGAGAGATGGCTCAGCGGTTAAGAGCACTGACTGTTGTTCCAGAGGTCCTGAGTTCGGTTCCCAGCATCCACATGGCAGCTAACAACTGTCTCTAATGCCAAGATCTGACACCCTTACGTACACAGTTATACATGCAGGCAAAACACTAATTCACATAAAAATAAAAAATATATATATTTTTAAAAAGCAGCCTGTGATCCCTGCAGCTTCAGATGTGCGCGGGGGGGGGGGGGGAATGGAGAGGATCGGTGTGGTCCTGACCCAAGCCCATACTATGAGCTGGGGAAGATGAATGTAAGCTTGTCCGCTCCCTTGTGAGCCAGATTCCAGGGAAGCTACTCCACCTACTTAGCACACAGCCCCTCCTAGACCTCGTTCTTTACTTTTTCTTTTTTGAGTCGGTGTCTCATAGTAGCCCATGCTGTCCCGAAACTCTCTTAAGCCGCTCTGGCTGTATCCAGACTCGCAGCAATCCTCCTGCTTCAGTCTCCCAGAGCTGGAATCACAGGCAAGCTTTTCACTTATTTTACAGAAGCCTTGGAGGACGCTGCGGAATCCAGCAGAAACCTGTTCAGTGTTCTTAGGCTAAGAAAGAAGCACACTTCCGGGGGAAAAGAAACAGGCGTGCAGGTCCGCTGGTTTTCCTGAAGCAAGGGTGTGTGTGCAGGGTGTGTGTGTGGGGGGGAAGTAGTCGGCTCCATAGCCCCGGGTCCTGGGGACAAAGGCTAAGGGGCCCTGCGCTCCTGCTGGTCCCTGCACCGGTGATCTTTGGAGTCACCCGCCGCGACCTCAGGCTCAGGCACCAAGGCTTGGAGCCCACGCTTCATCCAGCACAGAAGAACACAGGTCCATCCAAGTCGCTCATGTCTCAGCCCCTTCCCACTTTTCGCCTCGCTGCCTCACTCCTTCCAACTTCTTGGACCCCCTCCCTACCCCTCCTTACGTTTTGTCCCTCCCCTCCCTATTCCCATCCAACTCCTTGCCCTCCCACTTCTTGCAACTCCAGCTCCCAGTTTCTCATCCCTCCCACTCACTCTGTCCAACTTCACGCACCCCTATCTCCCACTAGCCCCGCCCATTGCCCCGCCCCTTCACCCTCCCCCCCCCCCCCCCCCCCCCCCCCCCCCCCCCCGCGGCCCGGGGCTCTAGTGCTGGACGAACATGGCGGCGGCTGTAGGGCGGGACACCCTACCTGAGCACTGGTCTTACGGCGTCTGTCGGGACGGCCGCGTCTTCTTTATCAAGTGCGCGAGGGCCAGCAGCACCCGAGTGGGGTGGGGAGCTGGGGACTAAGGGCCCGGGGCGGACGTGTGAGGGCGGTGGCGCTAACAGGTGCACCTCTCCCGCAGTGACCAGCTCGGCTGCACGACCTGGCTGCACCCGCGTACCGGCGAGCCGGTCAACTCGGGTCACATGATCCGTTCAGGTGGGTCCGGGGCCAGCGGGGACGGGGTTGCGGGGAGGGTGCGCCAGGGCGGCCAGAGTTTGACCGACTTTTCTTGCCTTCCCGCAGACTTGCCGCGCGGCTGGGAGGAGGGCTTCACGGAGGAGGGCGCCAGCTTCTTCATCGAGTGAGTGAGCTCGCGCCGCAGCCGCCGCCGCCGCCGCCCTGGCTCGCTCCTCTGCAGCTTTGGCGGGCTCGGGGTTTGTGCGCCCGAGGGTGGCGGGCTCGGGGACCGTTGCGCACCGGGGTTCGCAGCGCCGCAGGGGAGCCTGGCCTGGTCCCGCCCGCTGGTAGCCGAGCCAGCAAACTCCAAGGCTCCCGGGACACGCCTACCCTGGGACATGCTTTGGGCACAGTGGCGAGTGTCAGGGAGTAGGACTCGCGTGGGTCGGGAGTGTGGCTTGGGCGTGGGACAGGGGGAAGAGGGGCCGTGACTCTAGTGGAAGGTGGTGTCTGGCCACGCTGGCTGGGATCTCCAAGGAGTAGTTGGAGCACGGTGGCTGCATCCTTGCAGTGATGGGATGGGGGGTGGGGCTCCCGGTCAGCCAATGATATTCCTGGAACTCTACCCGCGAGTCTTCGGCGGGCGCGGGGAGACAGACGGACGAACGCGGACTATCTGCGCTGTCTGGGCTAGTGGAGTGGGAACTTTGGCGCCTGAGCCGTGGGGTGCAGCTCCACCAGCTACTCGGAGTCTGTTGGGCCGTGTGGATCTGATCTCAAAGCCATAAGGGACACGCTTACAGTCTTAATCCTTCCCGCTCTGGGAAGGTACCTGTGTTGCAGCGTTCCTTGCTCTGCTTCCTGTGGTTCCTGGGAGTCAGAACTTGTCTTTGATCCTTTGCCCCTCTGGCATAGAGTAGGAACGCGGTAAATGTTTGTCTATCGAATGAATGAACTAGCCAAAGGTCTTCTGGCCGGTGGTTTGATACTGTAGGGAACCGTGATTCAGAATTCATTTCTTCACCTACTTGGAAACACTTTTTAGACCTTGGTCAGAATATGTGAAGAAAGCCCCCAGCCTCCTTCCCGTCTTTGAACTCTTGTATAGTGACTGAGACTGATGGATGAGATTTATGGAAGGGAGGTGCTCGCTCACTGTTCCTGCTCGCTGATTTGAAACTCACAGGAGCAAAGAAAGCAAAGAATGAGCAATAATAATAGCAGGTAGCAGCAACTGCTGTGCAGAAGATTAACACGAAGGGATGTGATTTGGAGTGATTGGATGACTTGTTGGATTGGAAGGTCGTGATGACTTTTTCCGAGCAGGTGACCTTTGATGTTTGAATGACAAGAAGGATCCTTGCTGTGGTGACCAGTAGGGGCAAAACATTTCCGAAAAATGTTTAAGGTACAAAAACCCTTTAAGTTCAGTGAGCGAAGAGGCTTGTGTGGCTTGAAGGTGGTGACCAACGGAAAGTGGCATTAAAGGGGGTCGCAGGTAGGGAGGTAAATGATGAAACCAGACCAAAGTAAATAGCTGCTAAGCTTTATTCTGAGCTCAGGGAGAACTCAGAGGTTTTTAAGCAGGAAGGTAGTGTGCTGTGCTTTGCAGTTTTGGGAAGAATGGCGGCTGGGTGGACAGCTGGGCCAGGGAGGCAGGAGAGCAGTAGGAGGCTGTGGTCCAGAGAAGTCTATAGGGGAGGGTGGAGCTCAGAGGAGGAGAACAGATTCAGGCTGTGCTTTGGATGTAGTGCTTACAGACCTTTCTAACTGATTGGATGCTGAGAAAAAGAATATCCAAAGATGACTCCTAGGGGACTGAGGAGAGATAGCTCAGTTCATAAAGTGTCACTCACACAAGCCTGAGGACTCAGGTTATTAGATCCCATAAAAATCCTGTCAGGAAGCTATGCCCCGCCACACCCCAGCCCTTTTACATTTTCATTTTGAGTTGCCTAGGCCAGCCTTGAACTTGCAATCTTGCCTTAGTTTCTAAATAGTTGGGATTTTATAAGTCTGAGCCATAGGCCCAGCTCTAGGGCTGCTCTGCCTTGGGCACTGGTGTGCTGGGGGGAGGGGGGACTCATGGCATACCACACCCTACTCAAAGGCTCAAAGGCTGCTCTTTGAGGGCAGACCTGTCCACTGCTTGATTTACCCAATGGCTTGTTTACCCAATCCATCTGTTCTCCTTATTTATGGAGGCTGTGTCTCCAAGAAACCTTGGGTATTCATTAAGTGGTCCAGTCTTAAAATTCCTGGCTAGAGAGGAGACTTGTGTATGGAACAGAAGCAAGGAAGCCAGGAGTGGGCCTGTTGGGACTGGTGTTTGGACCCAGGCAGCTTGGATGTAGTTAGTTACTCATTGTCAACAGCAATGCTCAAAGCAGGAACCTGGCCAGTAGAGGCTCAGGCAGCCTTTTCTGGCTCCTCAACTCCTGAGCTCAGCTCTTTGGATCTGGGGACTTCTTCATATACTGACCATTGGACTAGACACCTTCTTTCCTTGGCTTCCCTTGGCATCTTCTGACTGCTCCAAGGGACTAACTGATTATATAGATGCCACCTAGCTTCAGGTCCTCCAGCCTTATCTTTGAGGACTTGTGGCGTCATCCTGTGCAGATGTCTTTCCCTAGGTAGTAGGCCTTGGAAAGACACACTGAAGGATTGGAGTGAAGCTCTTTTTTCTTTATTTCACCCGGTGCTGTGTGACCTGAATCATCCTGAGGCAGAACCAGTGACACAGCTTGCAGGTCCTTCTGCACAATGGAAAGGAAAGGCCCTTTATTGAAAGGGAAGGAGGTGCCATCGAAGGTACTGTAGTAAAATGGGTGTGGTGGCACACCAAACTTAGCACTTGGGAGTAGGAGGTCAGGCCGTCATGAGTTAAAGGTCATCCTTGGTGACACAGTGAGTTAGAACCCTGTCTGGGCTACATGAGACTCTGAGCTCATGGGGAGTCTCAGTCTTCAAAACACAAGGACACCAGCAATTTGGGCTTTCTGAGGTGGAGCAAGAGGATCGAAGAGTTCAAGGCCATCTTCAGATATATATTGAATTGTAAGAAGCCATCCTGGGGGGCTGGAGGGATGGCTCAGAGGTTAAGAGCACGGACTGCTCTTCCAGAGGTCCTGAGTTCAATTCCCAGCAACCACATGGTGGTTCACAACCATCTATGATGACATCTGGTACCTTCTTCTGTGTACTCTATACATAATAAATAAATCTTTAAAAAGAAAAAAGAAGAAGAAGAAACCATCCTGGGTTACTTGAGCCCCTTTGTCAAACAAAAGGAGACAAATTGACAAACCTACAATATAAAACTTGTTCCTTTTGTATTTTTTTTAAAGATTTATTTATTTATTATGTATATAGCATATGGTACCAGATGTCATCATAGACAGTTGTGAGCCATGTGGATGCTGGGAATTGAATTCAGGACCTCTGGAAGAACAGTCAGTGCTCTTAACCTCTGAGCCATCTCTCCAGCCCTGTATTTTTTCCTAGACTTGTCATTTTTTTTTTTTTAATTTGCTAGGTTGTGTCCTTTTGAGACAGTCTCACCAAGTAGCCCCAACTAGCCTCGAACTCACAGAGGTCTGCCTGCCTTTACCTCCCCAGTGCTGAGATTAAAGGTGTGCATCACCATTTCCTGCTTTGTTTAATATCATTCTAAGTAAAAATATAAATAAATAAATAAAAGTATATATTATATATTTTACAGTTTATCTCTATTTATATCAAATATAAATATTGACTTAAATGTAGTTATCAGGTCATTTACCTCTGATACTAAATGACTCATCATCACCATGCCCTACTGTAAAACACAGTATAGGAATGTGCAGGCTCATGGCACTCTGCATAGGGTGAGGTGAAGCAGGCTCATGGCACTCTGCATAGGGTGAGGTGAAGGAAGGTCAAGGGGGGCACAGGGACATAGGCTGAGAGAAGCAGGGAGAGCTGGGTTAGGTGAGAGCCGTGGCTTCTAACCTCTTCCAAAGATACCCTGCTGTAGGCCATACCTAGGTTTTAGGATGTCCCCTTTACCTGCAACAGCCCAGTTTTCAATCAATTTAAAGAGGCAGTGAAGAGTGACCCAGATGTGACAGATGTCAAGGAGGAAGTCCCTATTAGCTGGGAGGCCCTTTAGGAGAACTATTGAAACTTGGACGCAGCATTTCCAGAACTTTATTTCAAACCAGAAATTGACAGTGTTGCAATGAATTGTGGGTGCTAATGGCATACATGCATTTGAAATGGAATCCCGAAGCCTTATTGTTGAAGGGCCGGCAGGTTCTACCGCTTGGCTGGTTTGGGTCTAATCCCACACTCTGCCTTGTGCTTCCTGGTGGCTTTATCAAGGGGGAAAGCTGGATCATGGATTTAGCACTGAGTCTAGGAAAGCAGTAACACTGAGTGTTCTGGAGGAAGCTGGAGGAAGGGACTTAAAGCTGTGCTTTGTAACATACTCAAAGCAGGCCCTCCAAAGAGCTGGAGACACCTCCAAGAAAATGAGAAAGCTGTTTATGGCTCTTAATAAGTCAGTTGCTCCTGCAGCAGGTAGGTCTGTGTGCGAAGGGACTGGATGTAAGTCTTCTGCAGTGAGTCTCTTCTGCATTGAGGAGAGGTGGACAGGTAACTCAGAGGAAGAATGCTTGCCTAGCATGCTTGGGTTCTGTCCCCAACAGTACAAAAGAGAAAGTAATAAGAACGACCTGCTAGTGCCTCACGACAGTGTTTCCGTTCTCTTCACATATTAAGGGGACAAATTTGGCACTTCTTAGGGTTTTAGAAAGAAGATTAAGAGCAGGAAGAGGGAGGGTGGCAAACCCCAGATCTTTCTGGGCCACACAGCAAGCAGAGTCTAAAGCCAGTTTGTTCTGTTTAATGAGACTGTGATTCAAACGTAAAAGGAGAAGGATTGGGGGTTCCTGCTCAGTGGTAGATCATTGTATTGCATGTGCAAGACTCTAGGTCAAGTCACAGTTTTGGAGGGTGGGCAGCTGGCAGGACCAGCTGGGATGTGGGATACTGGGTGACTTAATGTGATGCCCACTCCAGCTCGGCATAAGGAGTTAGCATCCCAGACTGGCATGGTGTTGTTAGTAAATATTGGCAGAGGGAAGAACCTGGAGGAATATGGTGGCGTTCGCCTCTTGTCACATGGCTGTCAAAACATTTGTTTTTTGACTTCTGGGAAAGAGGAGCATTTTGAATGAACATTTTTATTGTCTGCAAAGTGCTTTATGAACATTATCTGGTTCAAATCTTACCATTATTTTATTTTGGCTGTAGAAATCTGGCTCATAGGGTAAAGTCACCTATTCCTACAGTCATCTATTAGTTTAGCCTTCTGGGTTCAGGGGACAGGACTGCAGGTATTTTTACCCTAGCATGGACTTCTCAGACATTGGACCACAAATTTAATGACAGAAGGGGACATGAGACCACAATTTTAATGACGGAAGGAGGAGGTCTGCTTTCCCAGGAGACTGGAGTGCAGAAAATGTCATGTATGCATGCATACTTCATTTTTGCTATGCTAAGGATGGAACCCAGGGCTTTGGGACTACTGAGCAAGTTGTCTACACTTCCCCAGCCTTTGATCGTCAAAACAGGGTCTTACTTTGAGTCCCAAGCTGACCTCACTCCTGATCTTCCTGCCTCTGCCCCGCAAGTGCTGGAATTACAGGCGTGCAGCACCACTCCTGGCTTCTGTAGACTTTACAGTTGATTCATCCTCTCCCTGACCTGTCTTGACATCACCACTTTAGTAAGTTGTATCAGGTCTGTGGCTTTGCATTTTCCCAATTAGAGACATCTGCCCCAGGAGGGAGGGGCCAGCTTCTCTTAAAAGTCCTAGGTGACAAGGGAGTATGGGGAGGCCAGTCATTAGTTTTCTGGTCTCTCGGTCTTAGTCCCTCAAATACTGCTGGTGCCTAGGGGAGGCCACACCAGCAGCTGTTGTGGCCTCAGGTCATCTATCTTCCTCCCTCCCTCCTTCTCTATCTCTTTTGACAGAGCCTTCCCATGTAGCTGTGATTAGTTAGAAGGTCTCTAGGTTGACCACACTACTCTTGAACTCACAGTTCTCTGCCTCTTGAGTGCTGGGGCTCAAAGCATGTGCCGCTTTGCCAGGCTTGGGTTTTCTTTTTTTTTTTAATAGATTTTTTTATTTTTTATTTTTTTTTTTAAAACTTTATTTATTTATTTATTTGCCTTGGTGTTTGCCTGGAACTGGAACTACAGACAGTTGTTAGCTGCCATGTGGGTGCTGGGAAATGAACCCGGGTCCTCTGGAAAAGCAGAGGGTGCTCTTAACCGCTGAGCCATCTCTCCAGCCCCTTGGGTTTTCATCTGACCTGAATTTCCTTGGTCCCAGTTGTACTAGGCTACTTCTCATCCAGCTTGCTTGCAGCCACGTGCCACCTGGGAAGCCCAAAGCAGGCCTTGCATCCTGTAGACAGTGTATGTGTGTGGATGCTGGGACACCTGTGGGAAGAGGCAGCTTTACCACCTGGATGCTAATCCCAGCTGGGCACTTGCCACTCTCTGACCTTGGTAAGTTGCTGATTCTCTTTAAGCTTACTTCCCCAAAGGTGATAGTGTGAAGATTACATGAAGGGCCCAGGACATGTCTGATGCAGAGTAAATTCCAATCAGCTTGAGCTGTACAGCCATTCACACAGTTCAGAGACTGAGAACAGGAGGAGTGCGGAGTCCTGGTTAAATTTCACAAATCCAGGGGAAACTTGATGTCCCCGATACTGGGACATCAGTTAGTAGCTATAGAATTTAACTGTGAAATTCATTTGGACCAATAAAAATGTAAAGTCTCTTAGTACTAAGAGGATGCTCTTAGTCCTAGGAAATGCACACTGAAATGTTGTTCTTAATGGTTATGGGGAAAGTGTATTTGTGTATATGGGACAGGGGAAGAAATGGTGACAGTGTGGGACACAGTGTTAACAGTGGCTGAGTCTGGGTGGGGGTACTTGGGGACACTTTATACTCTTGTTACTTTTGCAACTAAAAAATATCTTTTTTAGCTGGATATGGTGCACATACCTTTAATCCCAGCACTCAGGAGGCAGAGGCAGGCAGATCTCTGAGTGTGAGGCCAGCTTGGTGTACTTAGTTAGTTCCAGGACAGCAAGGGCTACACAGAGAAACCCTGTCTGAAAAAACCGAAAATGAATACATAAAACCTTTTTATAGATTTATTTTATGTGTTTGAATATTTTTCCTTCTTTTATATCTGTGCACCACATGTGTGCCTTGTGCCTGCAGAGGTCAGAAGATGGAGTTGGATCCCTTACAACTGGAGATCTAGGTGGTTGTGGGTGCTGGGAACCTAGCCTAGGTCCTTTGGAAAAACACGTGCTCTTAATCTGGAACCATCTTCCTATCATCTTTTACAGTTATTTCAAGTAAAGAGTTGTGGTGCATGTTTGGACTTCCAGCAGTCAGGAGGCTGAGACAGGTATCAATGTTGTGAGTTTGAGCTCAGCCTGGTCTACATATTGAATTCAAGGGCAGCCTGGGCTATATAGCAAAGCCTGTCTCAAACCAAACAAACAATCAAACCAACTATCTAAATAACAAGCCTGCAAAGAACCCTCCAAAAAACCCTCAACAACTCTTTGTCTATAAAGGGCCAGGCTGCCTGAGGTCACATGTCCTTGCTTAGGCACAGGTGTCTAGGCTGTAAGAGCCTAGGGTGGTGTAGGGTCTGTCTTCTTCCTGAAATCTTGGAGGCTATATGTATGCTGCTCCTTAACCTGGTAGCCAGCTGGTATCAGCCTTGACCACTGGAGCACAGACAAGTTGTCTGGTGTTTTTCAGATCATAAATGTCAACATCTGACACTTTGCAGTTAAACACATATTTTCTTCTAGAGGCAGGATTTCAATTGTCATTTGTATAGATCTGGGCATTTGAGACACAGATGGGGCGCTGAAGAGCTTCCTGAGAGCAGGCATCAGTTGGGATTAAACCTGAGTCTCCCTGCTCCAAATTTAGGAGCCCATGGTGCCTCCCGGTGGGGCGGGCTCCAGTCATTTCTACTCCTCTGCACCTTCGTGGAGGATCCCAGAGCAGAAGCATCTTGGGCTTCCCTCAGAAAGGCCCCACTGAGGAAGAGTAAGTGGAGCTGTGGTCCTCAGGCAGGCAGGTAAGAATGGTGAGTAGGTCCCTGGCGCTCTGGAGGTGTGGGTCTCTTCATTTGGAGTACCGCCACCCTCCTTAATCCTTCCTCCCTCTCCTTTTCCCTCCTCCCCAGACTCAACTGACCCAGCTTAGGACTGATGAGCCTCTTAGCCTGCTTAGAGAGCCAGGCTGTCTTTTAGGGCCTGCCAGAGAGCATGTCCAGGTCCCAGCCAGTTCCAGCCAGTGCTCTCAGGGCCTCTCTTGCATTTCCTGAGACCTGACAGCTTGGAGTTAGCAAGCACTGTCCTGTGCCTCCCGGAACCCACTCTACCACGTGAGAATGTAGTGAGAGTAGAGGACCATTCCATTCTGTGTCTGGGGTGTTGCTGCCTGGCCTTCCTGTGGGCCAGGACCAGACTAGGCGTCAAAACTTCCGTATACGTGTTGTCTTCATTTGTAAACTGAGTTGGTCATAGTGGTTCATAGATACACCCAGTGGGCTGTGAAGAGGTGAGTTCCTTGTTAGAGAATTTAACCAGAGGCTGGGTGATTTTTGATGGAGGAGTCATCTGTTCAGTTACCAGGCGTAAAGCTGAAGCACCTTCACACTGGGCCCTATGGACAGAGATAGAAGACACGATACCTACTTCCAGCAATGCTCAGTGCAAGAGCAGAGAGGACCCTGAGCAGCTTCAGTCTGGGTGTTGGGGAGAAGAGGGACCTGAGAATCTTCAGGGGAAGATTGAGAAAGGCAGACAACTGGGGAGCAGGTGGTGTAGGTGAGCATCTGTGTGAGGAGTTGGGTGGGCCCTGGATCAAAGCCTACAGTGGCAACTCAGGAAAGAGTTAATGGGAGCTGGTGGTGAAGGGCATTGCCCAGGGGCTCCCAGTGTTGTAGAATGCTGGCCAGGGGATGGAGCTTGATTGCTGAAGTGCTTGCACAGTTTGCATGCAGCCTTGGATTTGACCCCAAGCACTGCCTAAGTCTGAAGTGGGTAGCACACACCTGTAATCCTATAGGGCACTGCAGAGGTAAAGGCAGGAAAGATCAGAACTTTAAGGTTACACAGTAAGGTTAAGGCTAGTCTGTACTACATGAAATACTGTTTTTTTTTTTCTTTATTTTTTAAAGATTTATTTATTATGCAAGCAGTATACAGAAGAGGGTACCAGATGTCATCATAGATGATTGTGAGCCACCATGTGGTTGCTGGGAATCAAACTCAGGACCTCTGGAAGAAGAGTCAGTGCTCTTAACCTCTGAGCCATCTCTCCAGCCTCCTAGGATGGCTTCTTACAATTCAAGATATATCTGAAGATGGCCTTGAACTCTTCGATCCTCCTGCTCTACCTCAGAAAGCCCAAATTGCTGGTGTCCTTGTGTTTTGGAGACTGAGACTCTCTGGAAGAACAGTCAGTGCTCTTAACCTCTGAGCCATCTCTCCAGCCCCATGAAATACTGTTTCAAAAAGAACAAATCAACCATGCTATGAGTGCTGGCTTGAAACCCTGATTTTCTCTCTAACTTGGACCACGTCAATCTCTATGTCTACCTGTTTTTTGTTTTTTAACCTAGAAAGTGAGGGCAGTGACTCTGATGGCTTTGTGGATCAGCTAGAACTGTGCACATGCTGAGAACCCTTATCCCTGCTGCTTTGCTAGTTCTGTGAAGGAAGTGCCCTGCTAGGACAGACAGGTGCAGTGCTGTTGGCCCAGGGGCTGGCATACTGTTCTTGGGGAAGTCTTCCTGAGGCCTGGCTAGAGAGGAGATTTGTGCCTATTTGCTTTCTCTTTTCATTCTTTGTTCTTGTTGTTGGTAGTCCAGGCTGGCCTTGAACTCATGGCAGTCCTCTTATTCCAGCTTCTCAAGTACTGGGACTGCAGGCTTGCCAGCATGCCCCACTGAGAACTATGCTTTTGTATTGTGACTTATCTGTAATTGGAAGCTGGGTACTAAATGATTGGTGCTGAATACTGAGGAGCAGTCATTGATCTGGGAAGAGCTGTGTGACTGTGTCTCTCCAGAGGGAGCACAAACAGGCTTCCTGGACTCCAGATTGGTATGTACTTTCTGTTTTCTACTCTCTGCTACCCTCCTCATGGAAGGCTTTCTGCCTCGACTATCAGGCAGAGCATCTTGCTCATTTTGGGGTAGGCAAATTAGGCACACTTAATGAAGTGCTTGGGCTCGAACCTCAGTCTAGAATGTGGATCTAAGCCTCTGGGGGCAGAGTTGGGAATGCACACAGATACCATGGGTGATTCTCATGGTGCTGAAAGTGAAACCGTGTCTAGCTTCAGCTTCTGCAGCTGCAGGGCAGTGATGCTCTTTTCCTCCCAATGTCATTTGAGAAGGAAAATTGATAGCCTAGCTGCAGGTCCATGCCTACTGCTCTGCACATTGTAGGCCTGTGGGCATGTGTTTTTTTTATGACAGAAGCTCATCCATCTGAATCAGTCAGACAGAGCTGGGTGAAAGGTCTTAGGAGGGGGGAGGGGGAACAGCTGTCTGTCATCACCCATGCTTTTGCTCAGAGGAAGTTCTGGGAGCAGGAGTCTGGTCTTCTATGTTTCCTCCATGGAGGTGGACTGTACTGCTCTCATCTCTGCCCAGGGGATGCTGTTAGTCTAATAATGATCTGGTTGATCTTGAGGGTGACCATAGAATGGGGTCTATGTCTTCCTAAGGGCAGTGATCCCTTATCTCAGAAGCCACAAGTACTTAGAGATTCTCTGGGGGCAGAGGAAGCCTGGCTGGGGACTGCTGCAACTCAGAACCAGGGATGACGGTCTTGTGTGGCATACAAGTGTGCCAGCAGATAGTGGTGATGGTAAGTGACAGCATCATACTGCTCTTGTCATCTTTGAGCTGGTCCTGGAGGATCCTGGCAAGACTAAGGTTGTGACTCTGTGTCCCAAACAGTTCACCAGCTCCCTGTGGACAGTGTCAGGTACAGTGTCAATGTTCAGCCAAATAGATATGTAGGTTTGCTGATTTAACCTTTGACCTATCTCTTCATAAACAGGCTGATTTACAAGGGGGAGAGTGAGCTTAGAGTTGGGAGTAAGTAAGGCTTTGTGAAGAAGGACCAGAGCCCATGGTTAGGGTTCAAGGCAGAAGAAATGCCTACTTAGCCTGGCCTGGGGAGTGCTCGGAAAAGTATTTTTCTTAGCAATTTTTGAGCTGGGATTTAGAAAATAATAGACAGATGGCTGCTGTGAGCTAAATATCTGTAATCACTGTACCCATGGATGCATTTTTAAATGGAACTGGTGGCACCTAAAATTACATCCATTTATGTAGGCTTTGAATAATTACTTTTTTTCTCTTTGAGGTGTGAGTGGAAGCTGGAGAGAGCTCAGCTGGCCTTTCTGTGCAGGCTGCTTTGGTTTTCCCGACCCTCTTCACCTGAGACTGTAGATGTGTTTCTGTGTTTGGCACCACATGGGTTCTAAAATGTAGAGGATATTAATTCTTTGGAGGAGAGAAAAGTAATTAACTTCAAGTTCTGGGAACAGATATTTAAATTAGAACCCATAGTGTACACCTTTATTCTGAAGCACCATAGGTGGGAGGTACTCAATGCTGGCAGGTGATGCTGTGTTGAGGATGATCTTGGCATCTGAAGAGAGAGAGGGCTGGGTTGGTACTGGCTGCCTCCTAGAACAAGCAGGTAGGTTTTCGAGTTTGTTCTTAAAAAAGTGAGCTATAAGATGGGTAGAAGGGTTGGTACTACCACAAGAAGGTAGCTGGTTTTCTTAAGTCCTGATTTACTTATTTTGTGTTTGTGTGGGGTTTTGTTGTTGTTTTTATTTTGAGACAAAGTCTTGCTCTGTGGCTGGCTTGTAACTCCTTACGTAGACTGATCTGGCTTGGGACTTGTGGGCAATCCTCCTGCCTCTACCTCTTGGATGTTGGGATTATAGGTTTACAACACACATCTACTTATTTGTTTATTTTACATATGTTTGTCTGCGCTGACGTCACACAGTTAAGACGGCAAAGACTTAACAGAAACAGCTCTTTTAATCATCATGAGACTGCCTGCCGTTTACAGACACATGGAGGCACAGAACACTAAGGAGCTGATGCACATGTGTTGGGTAGTGAGTTAGAGCCGACCAGCAGCCTTTTATTTATGTCACTCCAGCCTCTTTCCCTGTCTGGCCTGCCTCCACCAAGATCCTGAGAGCTGGGAACTGCAGGGGGTGATTTGTGTCAGAGAAAACACTCAAACTGTTGGGTTCACTTAGAGGTTAGAGCCTGGGAAAGGAGGAGACAAGGGTTAAAGAGGGGTATGTACACTTTGTAAGGCCAAGGGGAACAAACTTTGGGGTCTTTTGTTGAGGAAGCTTCTGGGCAGACCCACTGGTGGCAGACATTGCTACCTCTCCTTATAACATGTGGACAGTAGATGAGTTCCTGGGCTTTGTGGGAATGTGTGTGTGTATGGTGGTGGTGGAGGGCTGCTGGCTGGCTTTGTAAGAGGCATGGACATGTAAGAGGCATGGTATGGCGCAGAGGTTGGCCAGACAGGCCTGGGGTCTTGGCCATGCTGCCTTCTACTTGTCACATGCTAACTAAGTACCAGGTATGAAGGGTACAGGAAAGAAAGCTCTCTCGGAGTTCTTCCCTTCCCGTATCTGGCAGGCTGAAGGTTCCACAAGGAGAGCAAGCTCTGCAGAGGAGACAGCTTCTTAGTCCATGTCTGTTGCTTTGGCTGTCTGTAGAGATGGATTCTCTTTCTCCAGCTGGACCTGAAGTGGACTTAGGAATGAAAAAATAGTGGGCCCATGAGATGGCTCACTGGGTGAGGATGCTTGGTGCAAGCCTAATGAACCAGGCTGATCCCTGGAACCCACATAAGGGTGGAAGGGGAGAACTTTCTCTACAAAGTTGTTCTCTGACCTCTCCATCTGCACACACACACACACACACACACACACACACACACACACACACACACACACACAAGCTAAACAAGGAAAAAGCAGAGTGTGTCCTTCCGGGGAGGGTCTGCCCTCTTGTAGAGCTTTCTTTCCTGGTACCTGTGACTAGGTTTTGGAAGTTGCTGGTCATTGTCAACAGCTTGTCCGTGGACACATTTTGTGGTAGAGAAGGTGGTGACTTTTCTGCCCTTACACCTTGTTTTGAAGAAGGGCTGGAGTGGAGCAATGGTCGCCTGGAGTGGAAGCAGAAATGTCCTGCCTCGACTCCCAAGGTTCTGATGCTGCATTTCGTGGGGAGGGGGCTTAGCAGGCCTAGTGACTGAAGCAGAGTCCTAGCTGAGCTTGAGGTTGGCATCTGCAGGGCCTGGAGCCTGTGGGTAAGTGTGTATGTATGGGTGGGTGTATACACATGGGAGGTTATACATGCATGTGTGTGCGCTAGTAGAATATTATTTTAAGGTGTGTTCCTTCTGTTCATGCTCTGGAACATTTGTTTAATGATGCAAAAATGTTTGATTAAATAAAATTCACCTTTAGTCAGGAGGCTGAGTCAGCAGTTAGCTGACAGGAAGTGTCCAGGAGAAGTCATATGGAGAAAGGTTTCCCACCACGGGTGAGGAGAAGCACCAGGACTTTGTGGAGAACTTGATCAAGGCGAGGAGGTGAACTACTTGCTGTTTAGCCTCTCTGAGGAGCAGAATTCCACCTTAAAAAAAATCCAACAACACAACCTTGGTGTTGTTTCTCAGGAGTCATCCACCGATTTATTCTGAGACGGGGATTTCATTGGACTTGGCCTGCTGCTTAGGCTGAGCTGGTTGGCCAAGGATCCCCAGGGATCTGCTTATTTCTGCTTCCCCAGTGCTGGTTTACAAGTTTGTTCCACCATCCTCGACCCTTTCCCTGGGTCTGAGTGCGTGCATAGCGCACACTTACTTACTTAGCTGTGTCCCCAGGACCATCTTGTTGGTTTTGGCAGGGTCTCACTGTGTGGTCCTGGAACTCACTAAACTCAGTTCTACCACTGCTGGGATTAAAGGCATGCACCACCATGATGAACTTTTTTAAAGACAGGTTTTCACTCTAGGTCAGGAGCTCTAGTCAAGCTGTCTTGGAACTCAGGACAGCCCACCTGTTTCAGTCTACGGAGTGCTGGGATTATAAGTGAGAGCCATTGTGTCAGGCTCAAGTTCATTTTCATTCATTCATATTCATCCTCCTCACAAATCCTGCTTTAGTTCGGGTTTCTACTGCTGTGGCAAAGCACCACGATCAGAAAGTAAGTTGAGGAGGAATGCGTTTATTTGGCTTACACTTCTAGATCTCTGTTCATTGCTGAAGGAAGTCAGGACAGGAACTCAAACAGTAGGATTCTGGAGGCAGGAGCTGATGCAGAGGCCCTGAAGGGGTGCTGCTTACTGGCTTGCTTCCCATGACCTGTTCAGCCTGCTTGCTTTCTTTCCTTCCTTCTTTTTTTTCTTTCTTTTTTCTTTTTTCAATATTATTTATTCATTTATTTGGTTTTATTTATTTAAAGTTTTTTTATTTAACTTCATTTGATGTGCATTGGTGTTTTGCCATGGGTGTCGGGTCCCCTGGAACTGGAGTTACAGTCAGTTGTGAGCTGCCATGTGGGTGCTGGGAATTGAACCCAGGTCCTTTGGAAGAGCAGCCAGTGCTCTTAACATGTGAGTCACCTCTCCAGCCCAATTATTTATTTACTTGTTTTTTCCATATAGGGTTTCTTGGTGTAGCCCTAGCTTCCCTGGAACTTGCTTTGTAGACCAGGCTGGCCTCAGACTCAGAGATCTGCCTGCCTCTGCTTCCCAAGTGCTGGTGGGATTAAAGGTGTCCACTGCACCCAGCCCTGGGGTGGCACCATCCACAATGGGCTGGGCCTTCCCCATCATTCACTAATTAAGAAAATGCCTTATAGCTGGATCTTATGTGGAGGCATTTCTTAGTTGAGGTTTTCTCCTTTTAGATACTTCTAGCTTGTGTCATGTTGACATTAAGACCAGCCTACATACCTTCTCCCTCCCTTTCTCTTACATGAAGCCCTGGCTGGCCTGGAACTGCCTATGGAGACCAGGCTGTCTTTGAACGCCTAAGACTTGTCAGCTCTGCCTCTGAAGTTACCATGACTGCTCTGCCTCAGATTTTTGACTTTCTTATTATTAGTGAATGCCTCAGTCTCCCTTTCCTGTCTTTTTGAGTTGATGTGGTTCTCTGGGCCGCTGTAGTGAGCTTCACTGTAGTGCTCCTTCCCAGTGGAAAGGCTGCTGGGCCTGGTATGTGCTCAGTGAGAGCGGCCACCGTCAGAGCGCCTGCTCTCCCGATGCCCCAGTACTTAGGGCCTCAGCTGGATTTGGCCTTACACCCAGTTTCAGCTGGTCTACTCTAGGCTCCGGGTAGTGTGAGTCTGTGGGGTCATGAGAGAGCACATGGGCTGTGGATCTTGGGGGAGTTATTAAGTCTCTGTAAAATGGGGTGAATGCTGGTATCTTTTCCCAAGAATCTTTTGCCGTCTTTTTGGATGATCTGGCCAAGAGTAAGAGTGTTCACCTGTGATCTTGTATTTGGAAGGCTGAATCGGGAGGATTGAGAGCTCAAGACCACCCTGGGCAGCATAGTAACATCTTATCTCAACAAAATCAAAATACCTCTCCCCAAAGGCAACAACAAAAGAGTGAGGGGAATTAATTTCCAGAACGTAGCAGTATTGTTTGACACATTTGGCATTTATTTGGCATTATTAGCAGTTGTACTGCCCAGATGTATGTAGGAGATTCCTCACTTCCTTGGCTTCAACCCCGAAGGCCTCCTGTTCTCTGATAGAGATCACCTGGATGTCTTGTCCAGCCAGCTCAGCATCTTAGTGATGGGCATTTTCTAGACGACGGCATTAGTTGTCCTGCCAGGTTTAACCAAGCGGATAAAAAGGTCCAGTGTCCAGTGCTGCATCCTAATTGTGACCTTGGCTGTTACCACTGGTGGAGGCAATCTGAACGGAATTGTAGCCCAAGTCATGCCTCACCTGAGCCCTGGCTGCCTTCCCATGCAGGGAAGAGAAGGCTCCAGAATAACAGGAGCTAGAGGGGAAGTTTCCACTCAGTTCAGCTATGGAGTGTCCAGGTAGCTGGAGAATCAAGTATTCATTGAGCTTTAGGTAAAGCAACAGTCAGAAAATGTGGGGTGAGGTCCCAGGGTTAAAAATGGGGGTGTTGCATAGGGGAAAGTGCCCAGGAGGAACAGTGTGGGGCGGACTAGTTGGGGAGGGAAGCTTTGAGTCTCAAGCTGGGGTAGCAGGGAGGATTGATCAGCATTTGTCCTTACGGGCCCCTTCATGAGGTAGACTGTCACTGAGTCCTTGATGTGTGTTAGGCACAGGCACTGTAGGCATCCAAATGAGAAGAAAAGTAAGCATCATCATCATTGGACAGAGGTTAGGAGCACAGGTTCAGATACAGGGTTGTCTGGGTTTGAGAGCCAGCCCTGCCACTTCCTGGCTTGTGGTATGATCCTGAACAGGTGTATAATCTGGGGCCTTGGCTTCCTCATCTGTGAAACAGGAATAATAATAAATGTGATGGGGTTTAAGTGAGCTACTGTGGGGTGCTCAGGGGGGACTTAACTATAGAACCATTTGTTTGTGCTGGCTCTTTATTAGTACTAGAAGGTCAGTTCAAGGTAGATGTTTTGTTTGGGTTCACTGCTATATGGGTGCTCCCAGAAACTTCTGGTACGTACATAGCAAGCACTGAGTTAATGATTTACAGCACCACTCGTGTGCCCAAAGAGCTCTGAGCCTGGGCTAGACGAGACACAGCTGTGTCACCAACTAGAGGACACCATGCAGGTGATCTGATAAAGGGTAACCTGGAAACTTTGGTGGCAGAGGGGCAGGTCAGGGAAAGCGTGGATGCTGGTCTAGCCCCCAGATTGATCTTGAAAAGCATGCAGGGGCTTGCTGGGATCTTGGATGTTGGAGGAAGAGGATGAAGGTTGGGCAGAGCCATATGAAGCATATCCACCGGAGTCACTGGGCGAGTGGAGGCTCCAAAGCTGGTTACTCAGACGAGTTGCAGCTGCCTTCTGTGGGTCACAGGGCTCCCTGAAAGAGCACCGGAAGAGCTATCATCAGGCCTGCCACGGGGGGAACATGGACTATGGGGATGTAGGATGTAGTGTGGAAGGTGGTTGTCATTCTAAGACAGGTCATGCTGGTATCTACACAGTGGTGCTGGTGGAAGTACACGCAAGTGAGACTCTACCTGGCAGGTGGGGCCTGGCCCACGAAGCAGAAAGCTGGTAACACATACCTTGCTTGGCAGTACTTCTGTCTTAAAAATAGAAGGGACAGAGATAGAGAGGGGTAGTGTGCTTGTCCTAGGGGTGACCTGGTTAAAACCTGACTCCTGGCAACACCACAGCTGTCCTAGCCTTCACTCACAGGCCATGCCTTCCTCTACATTTCCCCTGCCTCCTTCTGCCCTTCCTTCCTCCCAGCACTTGGCAGAGGGATGGACTGAATCCTAGGGAAGCCTCTGTACATCTGGGGGCCATATAGAGCCCTTGTTGATACCTCTGCTAACTTCTAGTCATCCGTTCTCTCTGCGCATGTATTGGGGTGCTGTCTGCAAACAGACATTTCTATTTTGCTTGTGCACAAATGACAACCGCAGGGAAGTAAGGCAGGGTGGCCTACTAACTAGCTGTTAGAAGTGTTCTGTATCCCGTGAGTTCTTAAGGCTCTATATATTCTTGCAATCACAGATGTGCTTTTGTGTTTCTATACACGGTTGTGCTGTGTCTAGGTGAGAGAATTGAGCTGCTAGGATGTAAGAGACAGAAGGTGCATGTGGAATTCACAAGTAACAAGGATACTTATCTCCATGAATTGTACGGGTCAGGAAGGAATGTGTTACCAAAGAGCAGCTGCCATGGAGTGAGAAGCCTGGGGCTTCTTTTATGAGGTCTAGAGGAGAAAAATGTTTGGTTATTACGGGTGTAGTTTGGGTTCTCTCTCTCTGGATTTTGAGTCCTGGGCCTGCCGGGGCCATGCATGAGTTCACTGTCAGCTGAGCTTATCAAGTATGGGGTGGAGGCTGCAGGTTGTAAATGTCCTCTGCTGCTCTCCCGTTCAGAGTCCCTGAGTGTCATTATCCCTCTTCTGCTTGGGGTGTGGCTTCTAGAAAGTCCTCAGGAGAGGATTTAAATCATCTCTTCAAGCGCAGAGCGCCAGTAGGTTTCTAGAGAAGCTAGATTACGTGTGCAGGGAATATGCTGGGCTAGAGCCAGAGTCAGAAGTCTTGGCTTTGAGCCTTGGCATTGCCTCCTGCAGCTGTGTGACCTCTTAGTAAAGCCCATGGTGACTGGGAAAGGCTTTGCCAAGGTGAGCGGGCACAGACAGATGCAGGCCCCAGATAAGTTGTCACAGGTCCACTATAAGAGAACAGAGTTTTGTTCATGCCCATTACCTCAGGTCTTGGTCAGAGACCTTAGGGATGGATTGTGATCACTTTTACTGTTATTTGGTTTTGTGGACTTGATCACATACATCTCAGGCTGGCCTCATTCACTGTCCTTGGGTTTGGACTCTTGACCCTTCTTCCTCAATGGCCCCACTGTGATTACTCGCCTGTGACTTTTTAGTAAGTGAGGGGAGATATCTGCTCCTGAGGCCACTTGAGGGAAGGAGGTGGAGAGACTGGAACTGGGGTTGGGGAAGGAAATACCAGGAAGTCTTTACCAAGGAAGTTCTGTGTGAATGTGTCTCAGAACTTTGTCATGCAGGGGATGGACAAAGGTTATCACAGAATCAAAGGTCTGTGAAGTCTAGGAGTCACAGGGTAGAATAGAATCCGGGGGGAGAGAAGACACTGGAATGTCATGGAGCCTTTCATGGGGTGGGAGAGGCCCGTTCTGCCTCTTACCAGGTGCTTGCATCTCTCAGGCATCTAAAGGTCAGATTTTCTAGAGTGTTCTGGCCAAACCTACGTCACAGACAGGCAGAGAAGTTCCTGGAGGCTGCTTTGCATTCTCTCCATTTTTTTATGTGAATCTGAGGGCCAGAGAGAGGCAGGTGACTTTCCAGCAGGGCTGAGTCCGACCCACTTAAGAGCCTGGCTTCAGGCTGGGCTGTCTGCATCACACCCATCCACAACCCTGTCCAGGCTTGGTTGGCCCCAGCTTTTCCTGCTCCACTTGGTCAGGCCATTCAGTCTTAGGCTGAAAAGGTTGAGAAGGCAAGTCTTGTTTACCAAAGGGACTGGCTGGACAGCTCTATTTTGCAAGGTTAAAGGCCAAAGGGGAAACCAAGGCTTCTCTGCTGGTTCCTGGTAGTGGTTAGAGGCAGGCCTGAGCCAGCCACCAACTGAGGAACTTTTGGCTTGGGATGACTGCCTGGTGTTGTTGCCTGAGATTTTTCCAAAAAAATGGATCTTGAACACTGAGCAGTTTCCAGCTCTCACATTCTTGTTCTGAGCAGTAGGGCCAGGAGAGATTAGGGCAGACACAGGAGGCTGGGGGAGGCCAGTAAGTGTTCCATTTGGGGCAATTAATTTGATGGATTGAGAACCAGCTCCTACTTCTTCCCCGTCCTCCCTGGGCTGGGCAGTAGGACAGGCTGATAGTGTACATGATAATGCCTTCCTGGCTCCTGGCTCCTGTGTTACCTGCT
The DNA here is from genome assembly GCA_004025045.1 of Sigmodon hispidus. Taxonomy (NCBI): domain Eukaryota; kingdom Metazoa; phylum Chordata; class Mammalia; order Rodentia; family Cricetidae; genus Sigmodon; species Sigmodon hispidus. The sequence continues at coordinate 262,957 of PVIH01000415.1, read as the reverse complement.
GGGGAGTTCAACATGGTTCAAATTTGAGCACACAGTAGGTGCTTTCCGAAAGCCTTGAGTATCTGATTGGAGCCTTTCTAGGAAGCTGTTAGCCAGAGGCTGCCCCAGTGACCACACTGTTTATAGGTACAACTGAGCCTCAGCAGTGAGCTCACCTGCCCAAGGTTACTCATGTCGCTGGTGACAGCTGGGATTCTAGCCAACTTCCTCACTGCACTTGCCCAGTGTGTTCAAAGGGAAAGTGATGTACACAGTGAGACACATCGGTTTTCCTGACTTTCTCCTGGCCCCTGCGTGTCTGATTCCTGTCAGCATCTTCTCTTGCTGGGTTTGCATCATCCTACAAGGGTGCTGAGGGCTACACTCTGTTGCCCCACCCCACGCCCACACATGGTGCTCCTCCTTGGCACTGCTGTGGTGCTCAGAGACTGGCTTGCTGTGTTGGACGTCTTTGTAGCTGCATTTCTACTTCTCTTCCTGTTGTTTCTTCTATTTCTGGTTCAGTTTTGTATGTTAAGATTTTCTTTCTTCCTCACATCAGAAAGCATGAAAGATACTACATAAACAGAGTGTAAAGAAATCATAGTGTAAGGCTGGACATACCAGGTGCCTGGGGTGGCTAACTTATTTAAAGTGCCTGCTGGGTACCAGCTTTGGCCAAGGTACTGGTTTACATGATGGATGAGGCATCTGCCTGAGGAGCCCATTTCTTCTTAGAATTAATCTCAATCTCTCTCTCTCTCTCTCTCTCTCTCTCTCTCTCTCTCTCTCTCTCTTTCTCTCTCTGAGACAGAATCTCATTATGCAACCCTGGCTGGCCTGAATCTTGGCTATATAGGCCATGCTAGTCTCAAACTCACAGAGATTTGCCTGCCCATGCCTCCTAAGTGCTAGAATTACTTTTTATTTAGCAAATAAATAAGTAGGTTTCCCTGTGGCTTTCTGCCTAGGGAAGAGCAAGGTTCCATATATCTCAGACTTGCCTTAACCTTGAACTTCCTCCATGGTAGAGTTACAAGTGCTTACCAACCCACTAGTTTCCACAGTGCTAGGACTTAACCAGGGTCTCATACATGATAGACAAGCCATCTTGACACTTTTATACAAATAGGCCCTCATACTGTGTGTCCCTGCCCCATCTGAGTTTCAGTTTCCATTTGCAATGAACATCTTGGAAGAATGCCTGCCTTACTGGTCATTGGCCCAGTGACAGAACTTTATTGACTTCCTGTGGCTGCCAGGCATTGTTGCAGAGGCCAGGCCGGGACAGTATACGTAACCCCAAACTCTGTGCTCATTGAGTTTATTCTGTAGTGGAGAGAAGGATGATAAATCAAATGGTTACAATGGAGGATTGCAGGTGTGTGAGATGGGGATTGGTGAGGAAGGAGAACATAGTGTGGGGGAGGAGAAGGCTTGAGGGAGGTGTCTCTGAGGAGATGGCATGTGGGTGCTGGGAATAGAATCCAGGTCTTCTGGAAGAACAGCGAGTGCTCCTAACCACTGAGCCATCTCCCCAGCATTCCCTGCTTCTAGTTCTGAACAGCCTCTCTCCATCTTCTCCCACCCATTCACTCAACCCCAGCCCCTTCAGGGAAGGGTTTCCCAGAAGCTTTGTTCATTCCTTGCTATGTTGCTCTGAGTCCCCTGGATGGGAAGCCAGGGGATCTTCTCAGAGGGCAGGAGGTTGGAGGGAGGTCCTTGAGTCAAGAGACAATGTCACATTTCAGGGATGCAGCATCCTGCAGCCCCAGGTGGTTGAGCATCACTGGAGCTGTAGAGCTTATACAGTGTGCCTGTGTGTGACTGTTGGGGCCTGGAGGGGTGAGGCCAAAGAATAACAGGTGGCCCAGAGAATAGGGGCTCCCTCTTCGCCCTGTGTGCCTGGGGCCAGCAGGCTGTCTGGGAGAGCAGGTTTTAGAGCTTGTTTGGGCCTATGGATCTCATCCATAAAGAGCTCTGAGTTTGCAAGGCCCCTGTCTTTTTTTTCCTACTCTGGATGGCGTTACTAATTAAACCTGTCCTTGGAACCTGTACATACACATAAAGCCAGGACAGGCCAGCATGTTGGATGTGGACACTGTTTCTAGACTCAGTGTGGGTGAACTAGACACTTGCCTCTGGAGCAGCCTTTTTCTGGGTTCTGCAGCACTGCCTGCCCCTTAGTTGGCCAGACACAGGAGCCGGTCTCTGACCTGCAGGTTGTTGGAGTTAGGCAGAGAGTCTGCATTAATAGGAGCCTGGATTTGAGCCCTTGGGCAAACATTACAAATTCTTTGGACATAAAAATTTTCTAAAGGGGCTTGGGGCCTTTCCAAGGCTTCACAGTTTCTGTTTATATCCCATGGCAGATTTCTGTTTGGTTCCCCAGCACCCTTTCCCAGTGTCCTGAGGGAGGCCTGGTTGGGTCACTGGGACTCTTCTCTCAGTCTTGCCTCACCCCACTGTCATATGGAGTGTCTGCCCAGCACTGTCTGTCCCTCCCCAGTGCTATGACACTGAACGACTGAGGGTGGAGTGGGGCCTTTTGTTTTGCTTTTAAATAAGGGCAACGTGGGTAAACAGAGCAGCATTTTTGGTATCGTTGGAGAGGGCCAAGACCCCGCATTCCGGCTCCATGACGACAGGCTGTGGGCAGTGGCAGTTGAGATGGACAATGGTGGCTCTGTTGAAAGGCTGAGGCTGGCCTCTGAGCAAATGCATTTTAATTGAGCACTTTCCACCCTGAGATCTGTGGGGATCTGGTGGCCTGCTCCTGGCCTGTTCGTTTTGTCTTTGCAGTTTCAGAGCCAAGTCATTGCAGTCCCCTTGTTCCCTTTACAGCCTGGGCTGGTTTGCGTTCCACAATGCTAAGAGAAAGGCTGGCTGAGGGCTAAGGGGGTCTGCTGACATTCCTGTAACCTGGCTGCCTTCAAAGTTAAATGGACTAGGTTAGAATCCTGGTGGCAACATTTCTCAATTAAATCCTGTGCCTCAGTTTCCTTATTCGCAAATTATATCTCGTGTGGGCTTGGGAGATGACTTAGTTAAAGTGCATGCCCTGTAAGCATGAGGGCTCAAGTCTGACCTCTAGAATCTTTTAAAAAAGCAGGGTGCCCTGTGGTGTATGCCTGTAGTCCCAACACTGAGCAGGTAGGGGCAGGTACATCTCTGGGGGTTGCTAGCTAGTTATCCATCTAGCAGAACTGGTGAACTTCAGGTTCAGTGAAAGACCTTGCCATAAAAAAAAAAGTAGATCCAGGCAGTGGTGCACGCCTTTGCCTTTAATCCCAGCACTTGGAGGAGGCAGAGGCCTCACTCTGTGAGGTCCAGGCTAGCCTGGTTTACAAAGCAAGTTCCAGGACAGTCAGAGCTGTTACACAGAGAAATCCTGACTCAGAAACAACACACACACACACACACACACACACACACACACACACAAATAAATAAATAAATAAATAAATAAATAAGGAGAGTGTGACTGAAGACACTCGTAGTTCCTAGTGTTTATATGTATGTGCACACACAGATATGTGTCATCCATCCCCCATGCCTAACTCAGGATTATTATGAGGATTACAGAAGTTTAACAGAGAATTTCGAGGATAATTCCTGACTCTAGTAATCCATAGCTGCATTTCTTTTTGCCTTATGCCATTTTAGTGTTCTGTGGCCGTCACCACCAGCACTTTATTTGCCTCAGGAGTTCAAGGACCAGCACAACATTCCTACCAGAGTACAAGTTGGATTTCATTGTTTCCTTGGCTCAGACTCTTTCAGTGTGTCCCATTGACCTGTCTGCATAAGAACTCCTTTGGTTAAAGTACTCTTGCTGCTGAGTACATGAAACTTCCATTTATTGAAGACCTACTACGTGCTGCGCTCTCATTTAGAGACTGAGGCCCTTCACCATGTGGCTCTATTTTGTTCGTTTTCCTCTCTTATTGCCCTAACCCTAACCAAGTAAGAACACACACGTATCAATGAACAGGTTTTCCAGACTCATGCTCACCCTGCCCCCTCCAAGCTTGTCCCCTCTCCTCCATCCCCACTGGACTCACTTACCAGACTGTCTGTGGAATTAAATCTTTGCAGCCTGTCTCCAGTGGGCCCCAGGGAAGTTGAGCGTCTGTGTGCAGAGTGTGGTGCCCGTGTCTAGCTGCTGGGAGAGCCCACAGACACAAGCCCACTTCTTCCAAAGATCAAGGAGTTTCTGTTTGGATTTTAGTCTTCCTGAATTTCATTAGGGCAGCCAGTAGTTGAGGAGGCTTGGGGTGTGAGTGAAGTCTCACACAGGCCTGTGGTTCTGCCCTTCCCGTGGTGATGGGTGTTGCTATATTTCCTAGTCACTTTTGCCTCCTTCGTGGCAGGAGCTCTTGTTTCCCAGCCTCTGGGTGCACTTCTTACAGAGGCCTCAGGAGATGGGGGAATCTGGCCCATGTGCTGCTGAAGGTCTCACCTGCCTTGCACGGGCTGCCAAGTAGCCAAATGAGAGGAAACTTGATACCAAACAGCCAGGAAAACAGTCCCTGCTCAGGGGCAGGAAGTGGCTCCTTTAGATTGCTGGGTTTGGGGGCCAAATTTTTAAAGATTATCTTAAAAGTAGCTCCCCAAGCATTATTGGGTCAGTGGGACCATAGGACTGTCTGCTCCCTGCCCGGGGAGGGGATGGGGAGGTGTGGAGAAGAAAAATGACCTGATGTGGTGGGAGGGGGAAGGGACCTTGAATGGGGATACACAGGGATGGAAAAAAAAAATTCAGAGGGAAAGCTGAACACAAAGTAAATATATGTGTAGCAATCTTATTTGCATTACCACCCTTGATAAGTTATGCTTATGATTCTTATCCTCTTTATAGTTATTGTTAACTTTTAAGCATTTTAAATTCATTTTACTGTTTTTTTTGATAAATACAAAATAAATGAAGAAAAAAAAAAGAAAAAAGAAACAACAACCATGTGAGGGGCCTGAGAAAGGTTAAAGGGGCGTGTGGGAGAGCAGCCAGGGAGCTGTGACCATGGGCATGGTGTCCTGTCACCTCACGTCTGCACCTGTGAAATGGAGGGCTTGTCCAGCTGTATCAGCCTCTCACAGGTGGCTTCAGGAATTAAGGATCATGCATTCTGGAAGATTTGTCTTTATCCGAGTCAGTCAACTTTTCTACACATGCTGACTTCCACAGCTGTGTACCTAAGGATGACTAGAATATGGTCTCTTCTGTCCTGGAGTCTAGAAAAGACAGTGGGGAGAGGGTGGTGTGAGTGGACGGAAACCACTGGGGTTTGCTGAGTGCTTTGCTAGAGGCATGAAGAGCGGGCTGTGGTACCTCTGAGAGGTCAGCACAGCATCCAAGACGAGGTGACCCTCAGCTGAATCATAAATGGAGCGGGGATGCTCTGGCAAACAGGTTCGACACTGGAAATCTAATGAGGGGTGGAGGTTGGGGGGCATGTGGGGAAGAGGCTGCCCTGGGACCAGGCTATGGGTGGGACTGAATGACTAAGGCCCCTGCAGCACATGGTGGTGCACTAAAAATCTTATTCTAATGGCTACAGGGAGGGAGAACCAGGCAATGGCAGAAAGACTTGCTAGACAATTACTAGGCTGATGTGTGTGTGTGTATTTATATGAGTATTTTGCCTGTATGTATGTATACCATGAGTAATCTTGGTGCCTGCAGAGGTCAGGAGAGGTCTCATATCCCCCAGAACTATGGCTACAGGCAGGTGTGAGCCGATACGTAGATGCTGAGAACTAAACCCAGGTTCCCTGCAAGAGCAGCCTGTGCTTTTAGCCATCAACCCATCTTTCTGATCCCATAGGTTTTGGTTTTGTTTTGAGGCAGGATTTTGATAGCCTAGGCTGGCCCAGAATTTGCAACACCTCTTCCTCAGTTTCCCAAATGTTGGGATTACAGCTTTTTGCCACCACACATGGATATCTAAGTGAAACACCATGTTGACCTGAAGTAAGACCAGGGCATGTATAGAAGGAGCCAGGGTGGGCACAGGTATTTGTGAGTATATGCACATGTGTGTGGAGGCCAGAGAACAATCTCAGGTGTCATTCTTCTTCAGGTGCAGTTCACTTTATTGTTTATTTTGAGACAGGGTCCCATATTGCCTTGGGACTTGCCAAATAGGCTAGTTGGCCAGCGACCCCTAGGCATCTGCCTGTCTCTACTTCTTTAATGCTGGGCACCTGCCTGTCTTGTTTTTAATATGAGTTTTGTGGATCAAACTCAGGTTGTCATGCTTTTGAGGAAAGTGCTTCCCCGAGTGAGTGTTTCTCCAGCCCCTGCAATTTTTGTGTCACTGGTCATTTTATGTCTGATCTCCATCAACAGTGTTGGGGGGCTCCTTCATGTACCACCCCAGTTTTTTTTTTCAAGGAACAGGGGTAGGTGGCTGATAACTAGTGCCACATTTAATTGAGAGCTGGGAAGGGAAGGCATTAGATGACGGTGAACTGGGGTCTGACTCCACCTCCCATCTTGCACACACAGTCAGTTGTCTGGCCCATAAAGAGGCCTTTAAGCCCCAGTGTTAACAAAGACTTCTTCTAAAGACCTTGCTTGAGTAGGACAGGAGGAAAGACAGGCTTTGTTTCTTCTGCTGGAGGGAGCCAACTGGCAGCCAGGGAGTGAGGTGTGCCTGCTGCCCAACCGGTTTTTCGTGTGTGTGTGTGTGTGTGTGTGTGTGTGTGTGTGTGTGTGTGTGTGTGTGTGTGTGTACCTACGCCTGGGGGCTTTGGTGGGTGGCAGAGGGGAGTGGAGCCTGGGCGCTTTGCCTTATCTCCATTCATCTTAGGGAGACAAAATATGTTGCTTTAAACTGTGGAGCCAAGATCTGCCTTGAGACCTGTGTGCTGCACTCCAGCTGCCAATCATCAGAGAGCAAGGCCTGGACTACATCCAGGGAGGTGAGTACTCCTGCAGGGAGGTGTGCTGTGGGCACGATGGACGGTCAGATATTCCTTCCTATCTACAGTGTGTAGTTAGCAGGTCCTGAGGGGATTCAGAAAAGGGGCCAGGATGACACTGTATTTGTGTGCTCAGCCATCAGGTTGAAGTCACTGTTTTATCTGGAGAGATAGGGAAGGGGGCAGGTGGTATAAATAGAAACTTAGAAAATAGAAGTTGGAGGTCATTAGTGGAACAGCTGGTGGAGCCAAGGAGCATTGGGAAGGCTTCATGGGGGGGCAAGCAGGGGTGTAGAGATGGGGAGCCTATGGAAACACTGGGCTCTTGAAGGTGAAGCCTGGATACTGACTGAAGAGTTCCACCAGGTTCTCAGGGAGACAGGGAGCTGTTGGGTGTTTCTGACGAGTTGACACATCAACACGGTCTCCAGGTGGTGTGTCTGGAAGGGGAGGGGAGGAGGTGAGTTACGACATTTACTCAGCTGTGATATTGGGGATGGGAAGGTGGGGACACACTGCCTGAGTTGGACTGTAGAACCTAAAGTGTTGCCTCGGAAAACAATGGTCCCGACAATAGAAGGGAACAAATAGGCACGTGCATGTTGTGTCCTGAGTGTATTGGCACACTGCTGTGTCCTCTTGAAGAATGCTGGGGTATGTGTGTCTACATTTTTGTGTGTTTCTCCACCCACTACACAGACAGTTACTATCCACCATGACATCGGAGCTAGCTGTATGGTAGACAAAGCTCTTTCTGAGGTTCCCTTTCAAGGTCAGTGTGATGTAAGGGAGTGAGTGACAGGAAGGCATGGGGATGCTGGGAAAGCAGTTTACTACCTCCAAGTTACTGAAGGCTCTGTTTCCTAGGATGGGATCTTAGAGGATGCTCTGGACAGATGAGCTGGCCAGAGGCATGGAGTTTAGACATCTACTCCAGCCCACTCACTTTAGAGGAAGGGAAATGGGTGTTAGACAAATTGGGGCATTTCTTCCAGCTGTTTGTCACGGTCTCTGAGGTCCTATGCTTCCAGCTCTCCTGTCCCATGCCATGTTGGCTTTGCTGTGTAAAGGGTAGATGGATGAGTCAGGAGACACATGGAGGCACTCGGCTAGGAGCCCACACTAGAGGTTCAAATCAGCTCTGACTGGCCTCAGGCCTTCATTAGTTCTTCAGTGGTGGTAGCTTCCTCCTAGGGATTATTTCTGAAGACCCAGTTTATGAGGGGCGAGATGTGGCTACTTTTGAAGGCTTTCCTTTGGGTCCCCCTGCTCTGGCTAAGCAGTCCATGGCGAGTGCTTGGGTTTTCAAAGGTTTCAGCTAGGCAGGCAGCGGCCATAGCCCATTTGTAGGAGGAATCTGCTGGACTGAGCCTTGAATGAAATGGGTCCCAGAGTGGAGACCAAACAGCACTTGTCAGCTGGAATACGGCCATGATTCTGGCCGGAAGCTTGGAAGGGAGAGAAATTTGATCTTTACTCAGAATCTTTTTTAAAAGAGTATATTATAAGATTATTCATGTTCCTTGTAAATTTAGGCAATATAGATAAGCAATAAGGAGAAAAAATGCCTTATAATCTAATCCCGTTAACTCAGAAATAATCACTGAAAAAGCCTTTTTTTGAGGCAGCATCCTATTCCATCACTCAAGCTTCCTGTAGCTCACTATGTAGCTCAAGCTGGCCTCAACACTGTGATACTTTGACCTTAGCCTACGAAATTTCAACATTATAGATGTGAGCTGCCATGACTGGTTTACTGTTGACATTTTGTTGTGTCTAGATCTGTGTGTCACTGGGCATGTGTCAACAAAAATGGAATCACACAGTATATTGTTACAGATTTTTTCCAGTTGAGTATAAGCAAAAAATTTTGTCATGAATTAATACTGCATCATCAGTATTAGTAACAGCAGCACACTGATGTAGTTTATCATGGTTTACCCAGTAGTAATGGATAAGATTTGGGGGAAGGAGTTTGGAAAGAGCATCTTTATTGCAGTAACTCACTGTGATATATGCTCATATGCTCATGCTGAGTAAAACAAAAGCTTGCATATTGGGTTGTTTTTTTTTTTTTTTTTTTTTGATTGCTTATTTTTCTTTTGAGACAGAGTTTCTCCATATAGCCCTGACTGGCCTGGAACTCACTATATAGATCAGGCTGGACTTGAACTTGTAGTGATCCTTCCTGCTCTGTTTCCTAGTGCTGTGACTACAGATGTTCATGAGTCATCACACCCAGCACTGAGCTAGTTTGTAACTTCTGTGTGAGTCCAAAATTACAAATAGGTCTAAGTTAGGTACTTGAGAAGCTGAGGCCGGGGGATTGCCGAGAGTTCAAGGCCAATCTAGGCAACATAATGAGTTCCAGGCAACCCTGGTCTTTTTTTTTTTTTTTAAACTTTATTTATTTATTTGCCTTGGTGTTTGCCTGGAACTGGAACTACAGACAGTTGTTAGCTGCCATGTGGGTGCTGGGACTCGAACCTGGGTCCTCTGGAAGAGCAGACGGTGCTCTTAACCGCTGAGCCATCTCTCCAGCCCCGCAACCCTGGTCTTATAGACCCTGAGTAGGACCCTGACTCAGAATCCCCTTCCCTTTATGGTTTTCTCCTCTGCCCCTCACACATCAGAGGGATGAGATGGGAGAGAAGGACCTATAGGCAGTCCCGGTAGGAGGTAGGTCCTGGTGTCCCAGGAACTCAGATATTGAGTAACCAAGCTTAGGGTGGGCCCTAAGGAGAGGGGAGGGGTTGGCATAGGCTTGGAAGCTTGAGTTTATAGAAATGCCATTTGTGTGTATGACAGGGAAGGAGACTTGCTTTAATGGGGCATTTAGATTCATGTTTTGTGTGTCTTTTGCCCTCATGCCCCCTGCCCAGGTTTAAATTTTCCTTTCCCTCTGAAGCATAACTTTTAGTTTACCCACTGTCCCTGACGCCACCCTAGGCACGTTCCACTTTATCTGCAGATCCTCTTAACGGATGTTAGTCAGCTCTTCAGGTTGGAAGTGATAAACACGTCAAACTGGATTTTTTTAAAGATGGGTCAGGCTCTATTCTCTGTGTAGACCTAGAACTTGTTATGTAGACCTGGCCTATAACTCACAGAGATCCACCTGCCTCTGCCTGCAAGTGCTGGGAATAAAAGGCAGAGTGGCTGGGGTGGGGGCAGGGATGTGTGTTCTAGACAGGGTTTCTCTGTGTAGCCCTGGCTGTTCTGGAATTCACTCTGTAGATCAGGCTGGCCTCCAACTCACAGAGATTCACCTAGCTCTACTTCCCCAGTGCTGGGATTAAAGGCCTATGCCACCACCACCCGGCCTTCTAATAACATTCTTCTCACTTTTCTAGTATCTGTACACCGCACTTTCCTCTTGATCCTCCGTCCTCCATCACCGAGTGACAGGATTACAGGTCTATGCCACAAAGTGTGCCTTGTATATATCACTTCTTCCCTTTTTGTTTCTGTGTTTGATTTTTTGAGACAGTCTTTCCATTAGCCAATTCAGAGATCCACCTGCCTCTGCCTCCTGAGTGCTGAGATTAAAGGCGTGCATCAGCCATACCTGATTATATATCACCCCCCAATGATTTATTTATTTTTATTTTATGTGCATTGGTGTTTTTGTCTGCATGTAGGTCCTTTGATGGTGTCATATTCCCTACAACTAGAGTTTTAGTCAGTTGTGAGCTGCCATGTGGGTGCTGGGAATGGAACCTGAGTAATGGAAGATCAGCTAGTGTTCTTAGTAACTGAGCCTACTCTCCAGTCCCTGAACATCATTTTAACAAAAATGATTTTATTTATTTATTTATTATATATACAGTGTTCTGCCTGCAGCCAGAAGAGAGCACCAGATCTCATTATGGATGGTTATGAGCCACCATGTGGCTGCTGGGAATTGAACTCAGGACCTGTGGAAGAACAGCCAAAGCAAGCAAGCCCTTGTACATCACTTCTTAAGAAGAATTTGGTTGACTCTGTTTGTCTCTTGGGCCCATCCTGGGGTGGGACATGGTGGCTGATTGACAGCATGATGACATGAGATGTGGCTTTGTCTTGGGAGAGATGCAGGTCATCAATGTGTTCCATGTGTTATAAGGAAGTGTGTTTTTACACGTGATGTGCAGAGGTGAACAGTATACCTAGTAGTGACTGGTCAGCTGGGAAGACTATGGGGCATCATCTCTGTTTCTTCTTCTTCTTCTTCTTCTTCTTCTTCTTCTTCTTCTTCTTCTCCTCCTTCTTCTTCTCCTCCTTCTCCTTTTTCTTTTTAAAGATTTTAAAAAAATATTTATTTTTATTTATTATGTGAATTGGTGTTTTGCCTGCATGTATAACTGTGTAAGGTGTCAGATCTTGGAATTACAGACAGTTGTTAACTGCCATGTGGATGCTGGGAATCGAACTCAGATCCTCTGGAAGAACAGTCAGTGCTCTTAACCACTGAGCCATCTCTCCAGCCCCCTCTATTTCCTATTTCTTCTTCTTCTTCTTCTTCTTCTTCTTCTTCTTCTTCTTCTTCTTCTTCTTCTTCTTCTTCTTCCTACTACTACTACTGTGAGATGAGGTCTGATTCTGTTGCCTAGGGTGGCTTGAATTTCTGTATTCTGTGAGCCTTCTGCCTCAGCTCCTCACATAACTGGCATTACAGATACTTACATTGTGCCTGGCAGCATTATGATTTTATTAGTGCAGCTTGAAATTGATCAAGGCTCTTATTTCTATTGAATCATAACAAATATTTTGCCCACCTGCTTTTTGCTGGGAGACCACTGACTTCAACTTAGACTTCACATGGCTGATTTAAGTTCAGAGAATCAGCCTACTGAGGTCTTTCCCTCTCTTTAGTATTATTAATTTTTCCAACTTAGTTTCATTGTGTAGCCCAGGGTGACCTCCAGCTATAGTTGAATGTGACCTCAAGCTCCTGATTCTCTTGCCCTCAGTTCCCAGGCAAGCAGCGTTGCCACACCCTGCTGCCTTTAGCCCCAATCTGTACTCTGCTTCCTACTGAGCCCACCGAGGCCTGTGTCTGTAGTCTGGTGATAGGCTACCAATGACCTTGAGGAGATGGGAGATGGAGGAGAGACTGATCCAGGTAGTCAGCTGCTTCAAAAAAGCCAGAATCTCCTCCCATCACCTGCCACCCTCACCCTCACCAAACCCCTATAGTTGTATTTCCTTGGCCCATGAGTGCAGCATGCTGGGTTTCTGGTATATCAAAGGCCAAGAAGAATATCTTCTTAAATTGCTTTTTGTTTTTCTCTCCCTCTCTTCTCCTTCCCCTCTCTCCTCTTCTCTCCTTTCTTTTTTCTCAAGAGGGTCTTGCCATATAGCTCAGGCTTGCTTCAAATTTATTATCCTCCTGCCTCAGTATTTAGAGTTGATTATAGATGTGTGCCACTGTGTCTGGTCACAATCAGCTTTTCTACTGAGGTCCCAAATGGACATTCACTGGACATTACAAATCTTCAGACTCGGGTGCATGAGGGAGGTCTATAGTAGCAAGCCATAGTAATGCACAGCTGGACATGACCAGGCGCTGGCACAAATGCTTCTGGGAGACAGCATGAGCTGTGTGAGGTGTCCAGCAAAGGACTGGAAGTCTCTGAGCCTAGAGTTTATTGGTCAGTCCTGCAGCCTGTGCACACAGGCAGACATGGTGGAAGGCATGGGCGTCGCTGGTAGCTTTGTGGCCTTTTTAAAGACTAGGAACAGTGTCATTCAGCTACTAAAACAGTTTTCTTTCTTGGTAAGTAAGAAACACAAAGCAGCCCTTCAGAGAGGGTGGGCAGGAACTTCTGGCCCTGTGTCAAATTAATCTGATGCAACCCTGGAGCATCCTCCCAGATTTCCTGGCAGATGCAGAGTCGGACGGCAGTTCCCAGAGGTCTCCTGGGGGACAGAGAGCAGTGGAAGCAGCCCTTCCCTGGAAGGCTGTGAGTCCACAGATGACCAGGAAGGAGGAGGTCTAGTCCAGCCCCTGGCTTGCTGGGGTGAGCTGGAGCAGTCTTTTACCTATAGCCCATGGCTCTGCTGGAACACCTAGAATCCGTAGGCTGTCTAGATCTGCTTTGAGCAGTTCCTCTCCTTGTGTCTGTGAGGAGAGGCAGATCTCTATCTAATGAGTGTTGCAAGAAGGAGGCCTGGGAAACCCCTTGATATTCTGACTCTGCATCCCTTTAGCACCCAGATGACACCCAGTAGCTCTCCTTTCTCCGCCTACACCAGGTTACGGTTAGGGGTTTGGTTTGGACTAAATAGTATTCTGTCTGTTCTCTTTCCTTTCTTTCTCCCTCCCTTTATCTCCCCCCCTTCCTGTATGCCCCCAAGGCCCTAAGAGAAGCTGAGTGGTGGTTACACAGGTATTGATTTCCTCATCTTCGGAAGGCACCTTTTCTGGCTAGTAAACCCAAAGATATAAAGTTTGACATTAAGGTCGATTGTGTATGGGGGGGTGAGGCAGGATGCGGCACATCTGAGTATTAGATGGCAGTGTCCAAACCATGCTGGTACAAGTATTTGTCTTGGGCTAAGCTAAACTGTGGGTTTATTCATTCAAGGACCTGATTTGGAGAGTGAATGTGTGCTGGGGAACAGGTATGAGTGGTGGGAAGTGGGCAGAAGGCCTAGGCTTTGGGGTTCTTTCTCTGGGGCTTGGGGACAGTACTCCTTGGGGTTTGGGGTGTTCCCTGGCCAGATTGATGTATGCCATGCTCCAGCTTTGTAGGCTGGAGGGCCCATGGCTCTGGGCAAGAGCTTCATTATCCCTTCCCTTCCCAAATGGCTAAGGTTTAGGATGACCAGCACCTGCCAGATCTTGGCCACCTAACTTAGGATATTTGAATCACTAAGTTGTTGTTTGTTGTCTTTGTTACAGAAAACCAGAAGCATGGGAAAGCCTGATGTCAGTTGGGGAGCTAGCTGAGGCTTGCCCCAATAGACTGCTGTTTGGAAGGTTGCTAATGAGAATACTCTTTCCTAAACTTTAACTGGCAAAGCCACTGAAGCATTTTCAGTTAATAATATACTCAGCGAATTGCTGAGCTGAAATTTAACAGCCGGTTTAAAAACACAAGGTAGGAATTAACAAATAGGGCATGGAGGGCACGTGTGTCCTGGAGTGATTTCCATCTCGACTTTGTGCTGACTGGAGGTGCTGGCTCTTCTCTGGGAGGTGATTATCCTGACTCCTGTCTCTGAAAAGTAACAGTGTACAGCCCAGGCTCAGATAAAACAGGGAGGGAGCTGTATCACAACCCCGTGATGCCTTGATTGCTGCAGCTCTTTCCAGAGTGGGCCAGTCCTGGGAAGGAGGAGGCTTTGGTGGAGAAGGGAGTCAGGATTCATGATGTCCCTGCTGTGGCAGGCACAGGGACACAGTACAGTCCTGGGGCCAAAGCATAGGGTGTCCCATGCAGGGTGTGGCTGGCCCCATGAATAAATGAGGGAGTGAGGTTACTGCTCAGATATCTGAGATGACAAAGTCCTTCTGAGGAGTTCGCGGTTAGAAAAGAGGAAAGATAAAAAAAAAAAAAAGCTGAATGGAAAATTTAAGGAGCTGAAACAAAGGCTCTCTTTGGATTCCGAGTCATGTGTGTGTCACGGTGGGAGACGCACTGGAGGAAGGGTCTGGAGTTCAGTCAGGTCCACTCCAGTTTATACTCTGGGTCTCACTTCACACTCAGGTTAGGGACTCCAGGTGTCTCTAAGCCTTGTTCATTCTTCCTGGAACCCTGGTGTCCTTGTGGCTTACAGTGTGAGACTCAGTCTGATTCATGTCTAGATCTCTCAAGATATATACATGCATACACATACTCATACTTCTTTTTTTTTTAAACTTTATTTATTTATTTATTTATTTGCCTTGGTGCTTGCCTGGAACTGGAACTACAGACAGTTGTTAGCTGCCATGTGGGTGCTGGGAATCAAACCCGGGTCCTCTTAACTGCTGAGCCATCTCTCCAGCCCCCATACTCATACTTCTACACATGTGTATCATACACGTATACACATGCACACACATGCCTTTGCCTGCCATGAGTTAGTCTTTTCTAGCTTCAGATTTTCCTTCAGCCTTTTTGTATACCTTCATTCCTTCGTGCTTGAATGAAAACCAGCATGTGACAAGCAGGCAATGCTCCCACTGCTTTCGTAGGGACTTTCTCACAACTGCTCTGTGAAGTAAATGCTGTTTTTTACGATGTCACTGTTTTTCAGATGAAGAAAAAGATGTGGAAAGGACTACAGATGCTGTAGCTTATGCATGTATTCCCAGCACTCTGGAACTGAGGAAAAAGTATTGCTGTAAATTGAGGCCAGCCTACGCTACATAGTGGAGTTTGAGACCACAACAGTTTGTAGATATCCTGAGGTTAAAGAGAAGGACTGTTTCCTGGGACTTGAGTACAACTCAGAGTGTGGAGAAACTGGTTCTCATGTATTACTGTAGGAGTGTAAATAGGGGAACTGCTCTAGAAAACAGTTTGGGGCTCTTGAGACATGTAAACCGAATCATTATGCTCCAGCAAGTATACGTCTTGGTGTAGACTCACAGGAACTGAGAGCAGGGATCAGGGAGCTGTATCCTGGTTCTCTTGCAGCACCTGCAGTAGCCCAGAGATGAAAGGGGTCCAAGTGTGCATCAGCAGATGAACAGATAGACAAAAGGTGACACCTACATACAACTGTGTGTTATCTACTCCTACACAAGAAGGAAATACTTCCCACATGCCACAGCATGGGTGAATGCATAGACACTATGCTAACTGAAATAAGCTGGTTACAAAACACAAACAGCAGGTGACTCCATGTATCCTATGCGGAACAGTAAAATATGTAGACAGTAGATTATTGGTTCCCAGGGTCAGGTGAGGCAGAAATGGAGAGTTGATGCTCACTAATGGTAACAGCGCCTGTCTTGTCTAATGGAAACTTAGATACAGTGCTGGACTGGACTGGAGCAATGGCTCTGTGGTAAGAGCATTTGCTACTTTGTATGGGGTCCAGGTTCGTTTTCCTGCACACACAGGGTTCCCTAAACTCACACAGGTACATGCACATACATATGAATAAATAAATCTTTTTTAGAAGGAAGAATGCTGGGCTAGGGAGGTGGCTTAGCGGGTCAGATTCTTGCTTGTGTCTACAATGTTCAGTCCTGGACTATATAAATTGGATGTGCTGTTGCAGGCCTGTACTTGGAAGGCGGGAGGATCAGAGAAGTTCAGGGTCATCCTTAGCTTCAGGGCAAGTCCTGGAACAGCATAGTCTGCCTTCAAGTAGTCTCAAAAAAGGTGGCACACACCTTTAATCTCAGGCAGAGGTAGGTGGGTCTTTGGGTTCAAGGCCAACTTGGTCTATAGAGCAAGTTCCAGGACTGCCAAGGCTATATAGAGAAACCCAGTCTAGAGAAAAAAGTAAAAACAAACACCAAAAACAACCTGCAGAGCCTTGTAACTGATAAAGCAGAGCACCTAGGGAGTCTGGGCTGTAGGGAAGGCCATGTCATTAATTCTTTTGTCCAAATGTGGAGTAGCTGCCAATCAGATGCCACGATGTCCCTATTCCAATGAACACTTTCTGTCAGACACCAGGGCTGCTAGAACCGGACACCTGTGACCACCTGGACCTTCTAGTTGGCTGCACCAACAGCTGTCCTGTCTCCCCAAGGGAAATGGTCGTGATTGAGGTCACTAAGTACAACTATCTGTCCCCTTCTTGTCCTCCTTCCTCTCTGAGCTGATTGTAGCATTGTGACTCGGTGTCCTGTGGTCGGGACATTTCCCTCATCTCCAGTGTCAGAGCCCTGATAGTGCTGGGGTCTTTGCGATCCTGAAGTCCGACAGAAAAGTATCTTTGGAGTTAAATTTAGTGCTTAGCATATATGGTGGGTAAGAAAAACCTTAACTTTACTTTCACCGTCCAAAAAAGAAAGAAGTTCCAAATTAAATGAAATGTGAAGTATCTACAGTACCTCACCAAATTGGAACACACACCTCTGAAAAAAAAGAAAGGTGCAGAACTCTGGGAAATAGAAAATGTGGCTGTTTGGTTGGGTGCTGATCCTCGATTTCTGTGCCTGCACTCCTGTAGCAGTGTCTGGGCTGTGGCTCAGTGCCCTCCTTGAAGGCTGGGCTGGAAACAGGGCCATCAGACCTGAGTAGGCATGGAGCAGGGTTCATGCTACCTCAGGTGTCTTTAAAGATCATAGTGCTTTCCTCTGCCTCTCCTCACCCCCTTCGCTGGCTGCACGTTCACTTCGTCTGAGGCGGAAGGAGCGAGCTTGGCCATTTCTCATTACCTAGTGCCACTCAGTTTCCATGGTGCCCATGGCTGGCCCACAATTTTGGTCTTATGGTTGCTTGGTTTTTCCAGCTCTTAGGTCATTTGGGCAGGCTAGAATGCCAGAAACATCCTCACAAGCATAATTGTTAGGCCACAGCATGGTGCCTGCACTCACTGGCTGAACTTGAATCTGCAGGGAGCAAGCTTTTGTGCGTATTTTGGGAGATGAGTTCTGTGTGAATGTGGTAACCGGGTGAAAGATCACGGGTGCTAACTTCTCTTCCTGTCCATCTCCAGGTGTCTTTCAGCAAACAGCCTCACAACAGCCCCTTAGCTGGACCCTGTGGCAGTGTCCACTTACGAGGAAAAACACAAAACAAAAAACAGTGGCTCACTCCTGCCCAAGGTCACACCTTGCACAAGGGGTCAGGCTGGGATGCAGGTCTGGCATTATTTCCAGGCCTGTGTAGCTTAGGTGAGGAAGCAGAGTCGGGGCTCGATCTCACTGCTCCTGTGTGCGAAAGAAGGCAGAGTAAAGGTTCACTTACTCTCTTTACCGCCTTGTGTGGTAGAGGTGGTGTTGGGCAGGCTTTGTGTGGTGCACCCTTTCTGCCTGGTGCCTTTGGCCAGTTAGAGCACACTCAGTAAGTACACCTTCCTGCAGTGTTTTCCGCCCCTAACACTGTAGCAGTGACGTAGATGTTACTGTTCCCAACATGAAGCGGGCAAAGGGGGGAGGGTGAGAGGTAACTAACTTAGGCTGCCCAAGTTAAATCGATAATGATGGCAGAATCTTCTTTGGATGTTAGGGATGATTGAGAAACCTGTGGTCTTGCCACCCAGGCCCAGGAGGGTGCAGTGGGGAGGCCGTGGCCCTTTCTTTCACTTCCGACTCTTTTGTGATGATGCCAAGGAGGGTCTGAGGACCAAGGCTGAAGCAGCACCTGACCTCTTCCAGGGAAGATGCTGTGCTGGGCAGAATAACGGCTGCAGATGTCCCCTTCGGGTGTGGCCGGACGTGGGTGTGGGGCCTCTTTTCTGGGCCATTTCTCTGTCTCTGGTTGCCTGTAGCCGTAACTGTAACCGCCCTGGAGCTCTGACCGCCTGGTCGGAGCTGAGGCTCAGTGGCTTTTCGGGGCCAGCAGTGGTGTGAGACGCAGGTGTGCTTCTCCCCTGAGACTGGGCCTCTGATGAGCCCCTCACAATGCAGGGACCTCCTTAAAAAGCTGGGGCGCCTTCTACAGCCTTTTCGGCCAAGCTGCTGGGATCCTGCCCTTTTATCGCCATCCTCCATCATCCTAGTGAGTTGCTGAGAAATAGATGACTTGGGGACCTCAATGAGAAAGGTTTTCAGAATGACTTAATTTTCCTAAGATTTGAAGGTTTTGTGTTTGAGGAGGGGGAAGCTGGAATCAGCGAATGGGAAGGGGCAGTTCTTCAGCCCAAGACCCTGAGGGCATAGGACAGTGGCCTGTCTGGAGGAGTGGCTGGGTCAGTCCAGGGCTGCAGGGGCCGGAGTGCTGAAGGGAAGTGGGAGGTTTGCAACCAGATGAGGGTCAGGAAACTGGCAGGTGACGGAAGGAACAGACACATTGCTTCTCTGTCCTGGGCCCTGCAGGCCCTGCATTCCTTAGTGTCCCCGTCTGGATGTAGGGGATTGAGCTGCCCCCAGGCTTTGGGAGGCCTCAGCGCTGGGTGTAGCTGTTACATAGCCATTGTTGTTGATATTTATTATTTAAGTGCCTCTCCTGTGGCTGAGCAGCCTCCTGGTGAGGGGTGGAGTATCCGCCTGAGCTGTGGGCTCCCTTTGCCCCCTGCTCTCCTGCGTTTGAGACTTACACCTGCCTTTGCTGGTAACACTGGGCTCCATTCCTCACATGAGCTAGCTTCATGTGGCTCAACAGCTTTCCCAGAATCTGCCAGGAAAGTCTCCCCTTGCCTTCTGACTGATCATAGCACTCACTTTTTTCTTTTTGGGGTGCATGGCTACCCGACTTCAACCTCTCACTCATCTGGAGGGCCTGGCTGGTGCCAGGCACTCAGATCTCAGGAAATAAGGACTTGGGCATTTGGGATCTGGTGTGTTGGTAACTTCTTGTCTCATTTCTATTTCCTGGGTGCATATGCTTCTTACATTGGTGCCTAACGTTTGGAGACAGTAGCAGGCTTCCTTAGCGCTGGTGGGACCTGAGACAGACAGGAACAAGGGCTGTGTATTCTGGTCAGAAGAAAACAAGTGTCAGACCTGGAGGGAAGGGGTTGAAACGATGTGGCTTAGGGTAGAGGGAAGCCAAGAGAGCAGCTGTGGAAGTGAGGAGTGTGGGTCCCACCCTTGAGGGGCAGTGGAGGGGCCTTGTCAGTACTAGGAGTCTGGTCGCAGAGGCTCCTGGGGAGAGCAGAATAGAGCTCCAAGAGCCCACCAGCATCAGCTGGCTCCTTCCCTGGGTTTGGCCAGAGTGTTGGGCCCCACCCCACTGTACCTGGGTATCCCCTCCTCCCAGAAAGGAGACCACAGCTCCCCCCACCCAGGAGCCAGGTTTGTGGGAGAGCTTGAGCCAGGAACCACAGGCTGATAAAGATGTTTTTCATTCTGGGGGTGTTAATTAACACAGATTAGATTTCAGTTGAGGGGGTCTTTTGTTGTAGGAGCCTTTCTAATCAAGATGGTTTTAGTGCTTCTGTGGTTTCTCAGAGGCAGTTCAGGTTCATTACCTAGGTCTGTTACTGCTCTGGGCATTCAGACCCGATGCTATTACTTATGGCCTTGTTAGGTCCAGTTTTCCAAACTTGGTTTATTCCTGGGCTGACGTCTCTCTCAGATATCTATACCCAGGGAGAAGGCTAGGCCCACAATAAGGCAACTCAGGCATGTAGGCACAGCTCTTGGCTGTGGGATTTCATTAAACATTTACAAACATGTTTTCTGAAAATTCCTGACATAATCTGGCATAAACACCATGGGCTTTGGATTCTTTTCCTCCTGTCATGTTTATTAATAATCCCATCAGCTCCTGCGTTGTGGAGAGACAGGGGAAAGTCATCAGGGGTGGTACTGAGGAAGGCTGAATGTGTGAAAGGGAACAGTGGGTAGAGGACTGTCACCAAGAGGAAAGGAAGAGCTGGCTGGCTGCGATGCTATCACCAAACCCTGATTCTTCCATTGCTGCTTGGGCCTCTACGCTGTTTTCATAATTTTTCTGTGGTTATACCTGTGAAATTCTAGCAAATTCAGAGGACAACAAGATATCCATCATCCAACCACTAAAGATGATAAGAACCAAAATTTCCTTTCTTTTTTTAAGATTTATTTATTTATTGTATATACAGTGCTCTGTTGTCTGTCTGCACATATTCCTGCACGCCAGAAGAGGGCACCAGATTACACTATGGATGGTTGTGAGCCACCATGTGGTTGCTGGGAATTGAACTTAGGACCTCTAGAAGACCCACCAGGGTTCTAAACCTCTGAGCCATCTCTCCAGCCCTGATAATAAGAACTAAAATTTTGCATTTTTCCTTCTAGATTTTCCCCCAGGTATTTAAAGTAGGATTGAGGTCTTCACATTTTCCATAAAAAAATCTTAGAGAATAGTCAATTCTCTTTTTTATTATAGAAACAATGCACATTTCAGTTAGGCATGATGGTGTA
Organism: Sigmodon hispidus; assembly: GCA_004025045.1. NCBI lineage: Eukaryota > Metazoa > Chordata > Mammalia > Rodentia > Cricetidae > Sigmodon > Sigmodon hispidus. The sequence goes on along the minus strand of PVIH01000415.1, from coordinate 242,112 downwards.
CATTTATAATCCCAGCACGTAGGAGGCTCAGGATAGAGGTTGGCAGTTTTGAGGCTAGCCTGAGCTACACAGTAATACCCCATGTCAACAAAACAAACAGAAAAGAAATAATAATGTGGGTGTGGAAAACAGAGAGGAGAAGAACAGAAATGAAAAGGGGACACACCCCCTGATCTGTCCCCACACTCACAATGAGCACAGTGTCTTCCCTTCCCACTGGGGACAGACTTCCTTTCCTTTGATTATTATAAAAAGTCTGTAAATGTGTCAAGGTATGAAATTTTCTTCTGAGACCCGAGCTTTAAAAGATAATTTATTGGGCCTACAGAGATGGCTCTGTGGTTAAGAGCACTGGATTCTCTTCCAAAGGACCCATATGTGGTTAATTTCCAGCAAGTTCATGGCAGATACAGTGGTCTGTAATTCTAGTTCCAGGAGATTCTATATCCTCTCTGGCCTCACCTACTGCACAGACAAAACACCTAGATAATGATGATGATGATAAATGGAGGGCCAGTGAGACGTCTCATCAGGTAAAGTTCTTTCCAGCAAGCCTGACCCTGTTCAGTCTTTGGGACCCACATGGTGTAAGGAGAGAACTAACTTCTATAAGTTGTCTTCCTGTCTGCACATATACATTGTAGTGTACACACACACACACACACACACACACACACCAGGCAGAGTGGCACACACCTTTAATTCTAGCATTCAGGAAGCAGAGGGAGGTAGATCTCTGTGAGTTTAAAGCCAGGAACTTCCAGACTAGTTGGGCCTATATACATAGTGAGACCTTGTCTCAAAAACAAAGCACTCAAATAAATAAGTAAATAACTAAAAATAATCTACTGAGGTGCTGGAGAGATAGCTTACTAATTAAGAGTGCAGGGTGTTCTTGCAGAGGATCTGACTTTAGTCCCTTGTACCCACACGGGTCAACTCACTACTGCCTGAACTTCAGCTCGGGGATCTGCACTAACATACACATACCTTCCTCTCTACATCCACATAATTAAAATATCTTCAAAATCAGGCACACACCTTTAATCCCAGTAGAGGCAGATAGATCTTTGTGAGTTCAAGGCCAGCCTGGTCTACATAGAGAGTTCCAGGACATTCACCCTGTGATTCCCCCAATGCACAATTTTTTAAAAGTCTTTATTGAGATGAAATTCATATGATATGGTAGTCTTTCATTTTTAATTAAAAACCATCTATTTTATGTGCACTTGTGTTTTGCCTTTGCCTGTGGGAGACAAGTAACGGGTATTGGATCCCCTGGAACCGGAGTTACCAATGGTGTGAGCCACCACCTGGGTTCGGGGAATCAAAGCTGCGTCCTCTGTAAGAGCAGTCAGTGCTTTTAATTGCTGAGCCATTTCTCCAGCCCTGTTTTTGTTTGTTTGTTTTGTTTGTTTGTTTTTCTGTAGAGTCCTGGCTGCCCTGGAATTCAGAGATTTGGCTGTCTCTGCCTCCTGAGTGCTTGGATTTAAAGGCGTGTGACCCCACCATCCGGTTTTAGTTTTTTTTTTGTCAATGCCAATAAGTTATAATGTGCTTAGCACACTGTTCTCAAATACATTCTTGTATCTCAGCTTATGTATCCCATATGCAGTGCAGTTCCAAAGCTCTTGTGCAGAGGCATGTGTGCTGCTCACTGCCTCTCCCTATCTCACCCCCCACACCTCTAAACCCCCTTCCTCCATCTCTAACCTTTCACTCCTTATTATGATGTGGAAAATCTTATCTCCTTTGTCAAAGCACTTCCTTAGCAAGGGTGACTAATACTGGCTGGAATCAGGAGGGTGATAATGCCCACTTTATACAAAGGTAACACTTACATTCCATTTCCAGCATTTGGGAGTGTCTGGACTGCCTGTTGGCTTGTGTTTAAGTGCAGCCTAGCTTCTGCAAGGGTAGGCGACAGCGTATGTTCTAGAGACTGGTTGGTCAGCACCGCTCCCCGTCTCTTACCTGGGTCAAGACTAGAGTTAGGCTGGCTGTGGTGTCCTGTGCAGACAGATTTGGGGTTAGGGTTCCAGTCAGGAGGTGATAGTAGATTTCCCACAAAAGAATTTCCCATTCCCACATCACAGACCTGGCTCATATGTAATTAAAGTAGAGCCATCTTTGAACCTTACCGAAGCACTGTCTTGTGGGTCAGTAGAGGGAGTCACTGAGGTGGCTGATGGGAGAGTGATGAGCTGGGGGTCTGATGTTTGTTGTGTAACTTGATCAAGATATTCATTTCCTCTAGGAGTCCACACTATTTATCAGTGGGTACTAACTTGCCCTGGAGGATTGCAGCTCTCTGCCAAACTTCATGTTGGGCCATCACTGATATCTTTTCCCTACAAACCTAGCACAGTACCTAGTGCAAGGTGTGGGGGAGGGGGGAGGGAGAAGGAGAAGGAGATGTGGTCAACATATTCCTATGACAAACAGTAACCCAGTTAGGCAAGTGAAACCATTCCCTGAAACCCCACTCTGCTTTTTGAGTGGCCGTATAGTTCTCTGGACTCTCCACGCATCCAGGTGCTGGAGTCTGTTTCTGTTGCTGTAGTAAAACACCATAACCACATTTGGACTTAAGAGTTTTAGGGGCTGGAGAAATGGCTTGGAGGTTGAGAGAGCTGACTGTTCTTCCAGAGGTCCTGGGTTCAATTCCCAGCAACCACATGGTGGCTCACGGCCATCTGTGCTGGCATCTGGTACCCTCTTCTGTATACTGTGTACATAATAGATAAATCTTAAAAAAAAAAAAAAGAGAGAGAGAGAGTTTTAGATGGATAAGAGTCCATCACGGTTGGAAACCATGGCAGCAAGCTGCTGACATGGCAACGGGGGCAGGAGGCTGAGAGCTCACAATTTGAACCATAAGTAGGAAACAGAGCAAACTGCAAGTAGGCGAGGCTTTTTCCTTTCACATCCTACCCCAGTGACTTCCTGTGGCAAGGCCACACCACCTAAACCTCCCCAAACAGCCCACCACCAGGAGGCTAAGTTTTCAAGTGCCTGAGACTATCGGGAACAGTCCCATTCAAAGCACCACAGCTTCTGTCCATCTCTCCTGTATCTCACTGAGGTGACCTTCATCTTACATAGCCAGAAACATCCCTTAGCACTTCCCTCCTCTACCCCCATTCTCTAACTTTCTGAAGTTATCTTTACTGTCCTTTCGTTACCTGGCTCATGTCTGACATGATCTCCTGTCAGGCTAGGGATTTTCATTGATTCTGAGGTAAAGTAGATTGTTGTTTCTTCTGATATGCTGAAAGCAACTGACTTGTTCAATTCAGTCTCCTGCCAAACTGCTTCTGCTTCTACCAGGCTCCGTGGTACATATTTGAAAATAAAAATAAAGTAATGGCTCCTCAAGATGCACCTCCGGTGATGAAAAGTATAAACAAGCTGGGCAGTGGAGGTACATGCCTTTAATCCCAGCACTTGGGAGGTAGAGGCAGGCAGATCTCTGAGTTTGAGACCAGCCTGCTCTACAAAGTTGTTACACAGAAAAACCCTGTCTCAAAAAAAGAAAAAAAAAAAAAAAGCATACGCAAACACAAAGCAGCAGCTATCCCATGAAGACTTGTAAGGACTGTGATGAGAAGGGGAAGGAAGAGGGAATGCTGAGCAGAAGACAGCCAGCAGTTGAATGGGCCCCAGGGTGGGTAGAAGGGTACCACAGGAAGGGTAGCAAAATGATGCTCCTCCCCTTTCCTTTCCTCCCTCCATACTCTCTCTCCTGTAAGTCTGCTGCAGCCTGTACCTCATGAGTTTAGATTGTCCTTTTAGTTAGGGGTTTCATTGTTGTGAAGAGACAACATGACCATGGGCACTCTTGTTAAGAATTGGAACTGGTTTACAGTTTCGGAAGTTCATTTCGTTATCTTCATGGTGCAGACACAGTGCTGGAGAAGGAGCTGAGAGCTACATCTTGACTTGCCGCCAGCAGAAGCAACTGTGTGTCACACTGGGTGTGGGTAGAGCATATATGAGACCTCAAAGCCCGTCCCCACAGTGACACACTTCCTCCAGTAAAGCCACACCTCCCAGTGGTGCCACTCCCTATGGACCAGACACTCAAATACATGGGGAAAGGGGCACGACACCTGCTCAAAGCGCCACAGGTGCCTGGCATAGTTAGTGTTTTGTATGCAACAGTTTTGAGAAATACTTGAGTAAATTTTCAGATTCTATCTATGAAATCAGGGAGGTAGACATGTAGAAATGGTTTTTATAAAAACAAAATAGAAGTGGCAGTGGTGGCACTGCCTTTAATCCCAGCACTCAGGAGGAGAGGTGGGCGGATCTCTGTGAGTTCAAAGTCAGCCTGGGCTACAAAGCACGGTCCAGGACTGTGAGAGCTGTTACACAGAGAAACCCTGTCTCAAAATAAGTAAATAAATAAATAAAAAAAAAAGAAATTAAAGAAGCAGAGGCCAGGGATAGGGTGAGTGGTTAATATATCATTTGTTTGTTTGTTTATTTGTTTGTCTTGCTTATATGTTACATTTTTTTTATTCCTTTCCAAATAGTATTCTGGGTCATTTCTGTTTCTGTGACTTTTCAAATAATCTCAGAATTTCATTAATTCTTTTTTTTTTTCTTTGAGACAGGGCTGGCATAGTCCAGGCTGGCCTCAAACCCTCACGGTAGCCAAAGATTACCGTGACCTCCTGACCCTCCTGCTCCTGCCTCCTGAGGGCAAGGAGACAGGTGTACTTCATGGCTTACGTGGTGTTGGGGATGGAACACAGGGCTTTACCACTCTAGGTAAACACCTACCAGCTGCTCTGTCCCCAACCCTCATGTAATTCTTTATTCTTCAGTAGTGACAAGTAAGAAAACAGTTACGATTGTGTTTTTATTTAATAACTTCTGTTAATGTTTACTAAACTGCATAAGACCAGGCATTCTGTAAGGCCCTCTTAGCCTGCAATGTTTTCTCCATGTTTGTGCTGAAGTGTGCTGGCATAACCCAGAACTTCAAATCTGACTTCCTGGTGGTGTAGATGCCTCTGCATCTGAGGGTTCAATTTCTGAGCCTTGTCCAATACTCTGATTTAATCAGTTTTGTAATCAAGAACATCTTACTATTTTTTTTTAAACTTTATTTATTTATTTATTTATTTGCCTTGGTGTTTGCCTGGAACTGGAACTACAGACAGTTGTTAGCTGCCATGTGGGTGCTGGGAATTGAACCCGGGTCCTTGGAAGAGCAGACGGTGCTCTTAACCGTTGAACCATCTCTCCAGCCCCTCCCTCTTTTTATATATATTTATTTTTATTTTATGCAAATTGGTGTTTTGCCTGCATGTATAACTGTGTAAGGGTGTCAGATCTTGGAACTACAGACAGTTGTTAGCTGCCATGTGGGTGCTGGGAATCGAACCCGGGTCCTCTGGAAGAGCAGACGGTGCTCTTAACCGCTGAGCCATCTTTCCAGCCCCACATCTTACTATTTTATAAACTCATGACAGTCCTTAACTCAGCTTCCTGCAGCTGGAAGGGGAAGGGCATAGACTCTAGTTTGTTTTACATTTTTCTGCAAAGTGAACAGGACTTTAATATACTTGAACAGGAAAATAAAACTAGAACTACACCTTTCTTTACAGACAACTAGGTGAGTTTAGTCACATTAACAAGGTGTTTGTGTTGAGCCCTAAGTAAAATACTAGTTACCCACATGCTAGCATTTGGTTGGTCAGTGCACTTGGTGTGAACTCAGTGTGAGTTCTACTGATGCAAAAATGCATGGAGCCCGAGATAACAGCTTCCTAGCAGGAGTGTGCATGTATATGTGATCCCATGACTAAATTTTATTGCTCTTAATTTTGTAAATTTTTATTATTGTGTGTGTGCATAATCTGTATCCATGGGCACAGCACACGTGGATGTCAGAGGACAACTTCGTGGAGTTCCCTGTCTCAGTCCACTGTATGAAATCAACCCCAGGTTGTCAGGCTCTCACTGAAGGCCATGTCTGCTTGAGGCTGTCACTCTTTACTTAGCAAAGGTTAACTGGTCACCTCACCTCTGCCATGCTGGTGGGGAGGCTGACATGAGCAGTGAGGCTGCCTAGGTTCCTGTTCTTGGACCCTAATCTAGCTGAGTGACCTCAGGTGTATGATCTAATACTTGTAGGCTTTTTTTTTTCTTTTTTTCTTTTTTTATCAAAATTACCTTAACCTCTGTGAGGTAGGAAGGGTTAAAGGAATGGTACAGTATTCTCAGCTTTGCATGTGGCAAATAGCAAGTACCCAGGAGATGTCATTTAAAATAGTGAAGGGGTACTGAGGATAGAAACAGAATTCTTTCCCAGAAGCTGACAGTTGTGTGTGGGAGGCAGGCATAGAAGGGGTGATTTCTCTCTATGTGTGCTGAGTGCTAAGAAGAATTCACCAAGTGTAGTGAGAACGAAGAGGCAGAGGGTAAGTAGCTGGGAAGAAGTGAACATGGAGTTGGTAGGGAAGATATAATCAAGAGAGAGAGATTTACATGTATGAGCGTTCTTGTCTGCATGTGTGTATGTGCACCACCTGCATGCCTAGTCCCCATGGAGGTCAGAAGAGGCTCTGGATCCCCTGTAACTGCAACTAGGGATGGTTGTGAACTGCCATGTGGGTTCTGAGGATCAAAGATCTTCTGAAGAGCAAATAATGTTCTTAATCACAGAGATATCTCTGTCCCTGGTATTTGATCTGAGGTTTCTGGGCCAGGAAGTTCAGCAAGGATGCCCAAGTAGAGGGTGAAGAGGGTTAGGAGAAGGACATTGTGGGGGCATTGGCCTGGAAGGGGGAGGCCAAGAAATCTAAGAGTGAGGACAGGCATGCTGGTCTAAGGTCATGGGGTGAGGACAGACATGCAGGTCTAAGGTCATGGTCATGGGGTGAGCACAGACATGCAGGTCTAAGGTCATGGGGTGAGGACAAACATGCACCTTAGGTGCCTGAGAGACTGAGATGAAAGTCCACTTGAATACTTGATTGTGAAGGGCCCTGTGGACCATGCTTAGGGATTGGGACTACTCTACGCCAACATAGACTTCCCTTCCTTGCCTCCCCTTTCTCTCTTTGCATATGTGTTCCTGCGGGGGCGTGTACGTGTGTGTGTATGCAGGTGCATGTGTGGGTATGGAGCCAGAAGTTGACATGAGATGTCTTCTCTACACTTCTTCTTTGCACTTGGTCTTCTCTTTTAAGATTTATTTGATTTTATTATTTTATGTGTCTGTGTAACACATGGGAACCTGGTATCTTAAGAGGACAGAAGATGTCCTATTTTCTCCAGATCTGGAGTTAGAAATGGATGTTGGGAATTAAACTTGGCCCTCTTCAAGAGCAACAAGTGCTTTTAACTGCAGAGCCCCCCTATCTTGTCCTTTGAAATAGTCTCTTATTGAACTTGGAGTTCACCAATCCAGGTAGGCTGGCCTGCCAGAAAGCTCCAGGGATCTACCTAACTCCACCATCTCTCTGGATTATAGATGCATGCTCCCCACTTTCTACCGAAGTGCCAGGATCAAGCTCAGGACCTTATTCTTGCAAGGCAACTATTTTACTAACTGAGCTGTCTTCTCTACCTCAAGCTGCCTGCCTATTTGTCTGTGTGTGTGTGTGTGTGCTATTTGTCTGTGTGTGTGTGTGTGTGTGTGTGTGTGTGTGTGTGATCTGTCTATCTATCTATCTATCTATCTATCTTCTATCTATCTTCTGTCTAATGTGCATGTGTGAGTGCACACACAAGTATCTGGGGAGATGGGGTGTGTGTGCAGAGATTTGTATATTTCATGGTTTCCTGACACCTGTGTGGAGGTCAGAGGATCACTGTCAGGAGTCAGATCTCTTTCCATTGTGTAGGTCCTGGGGATTAAATTTAGGTTGTCAGGCTTGGTGGTAATTTTACCTGCAGAGCCATCTTGCTGGCCTTTTGTCTTTTTTATAATAGTTTTTTTATCACTCACTTGTTGAAAAAACAGTAGCTGGGTTAAAGAGATGTCTCAGAGGTTAAGAGCACAGGCTGCTCTTTCAGAGGTCCTGAGTTCCATTTCCAGCAGCCACATGGTGGCTCACAACCATCTCTAATGAAATCTAATGCCCTCTTGTGGCACGCAGATATATATGCAGGCAGAACCCTGTATTCATCATCATCATCATCATCATCATAAAAGATTTTGTGTGTGTTCACCGGAGATGTTTAAAATACTTTATTCCTCAGGTCCAGACTCTATTCTTCCATGTTCCTACAGATTACTGGTATAGCTACATCTTGAACAGGATTAACTAGTCTTTTTACTTTTTACATAGAGGTCAGGACTTTGCAGTCCCCTCAGTTGGGGCAGGGTTTTAACCCTTATGAAACACAGTGGCAGCTTAGGAAGTGCATGTGACCCTGTTTCCTCTGTGTGGCAGTGTGTATTCTGCAGCCCAAGTCAGGATCTGTCAGCTTTGAGTTCTCAAATTCTGGTTCTACAGAAAGCTCACTTCAAAGCCTGGAGCCTTCACACTCCCTGACTTACCATTTCCAAATAGCAATGAGGAAGACTTTGGGCAGGTCATGGCATCCTTAAGCACCTAGGTTCTGGGAGTTTCTGCAGAGGCCCTTAGAGTGAAAGTCCTTTAATACATCAGAACAGATGCCACAAACAATTCACACCCTGTGCTTTCCAAATCCTAAATGCAGCCAAGTCCAGGTCTAATGTTCTTTTAGCCTTTGCTTTAAGACCTGATTATCCTATTATATAATACAAGGTAAAGAAAGAGGGCTTCCTACCATCGAGGAAGCTCAGAATGGGTCTTTGACAGGAGACACATCCATTTCTCTTTTGGATTGGGTATGCATGACTGGATTGTCTGGAAGAAGGAACTAGAAGGAAGCCCAGAAGGCTCAACTTTGGGCTGCCTCGACATGCATTGCTACTGTTGGTGAATCCTCCTAAGCCATTGTGTCCTGTCCTTTACCCTCTAGCCAGACAGGGCCAGAGAAGCCAGCTGCCCTCATGGGGAAGAACTGGTCACCACTGTGGGTTCCTGCTGCCCCCATGAGGACGTGTTGAGAAGGGGGTGATTTCCCCACTGAGAGAGAACAGAGTGCAGTAGGGAGGAAGGTTGCTATCAGGCTTCTTAACTATCTGCTTCGATCCCTAGAGTTCTTAACCGCTCGGGTCCCTAAAGGCAAATTGTGCTCCCCAAAACAAAGTCAACATCACTAGATAACTGAATAAATGGGCAGAGCAGTAGCATCCTACGAGGTTAGACCGATAAGGAACCTGTTCTTGCAGGATTCCAAATCCTGTTCAGGTCCCTCCAGAGCCACAGTCCAACCTTCCGAGTCCATCCAAACTGCCCTTCAGTGTGCTTGGTGCTGCACCTGGGTTCCAGGTCTCTTCCTCATCTGCTGTCTCGGTTGCCCCTCCTTCATTTCCCTTGCAGAGAGTCCAAGACGCCCAGAGATGAAGGGTTTTAGCTTCTTTCTGCTCAGAAGTAGATGGAGCCTCCATTGGCAATGCTGATAATGTCTGACTGTCTAGCCTCTTTCTCCCAGCAGACATCTGTTGTGTTGCCTGTTGGAAACTGAGACAATGTCAAAATCACCTCGGAAGTTCCCCCAAATCCATCTATCTGTCAGTCGTTTCATCTCATCCGGTTTTTCCTCTCCACTTGGAAACCAAGCTCTTGGGTGTGGGGTTCATGTGATAAACAAAGATTTGCCATTCTTAAGGGACCCTTGAGACTGTTGGAGAAAGTGGACATTAATCAGTTGTGTGTGTTGTGATAGCAGAGAAGGGCTGTCTATGTAAAGGCAGGAGAATCTGCTATGGATGCCAGAGAAAACACTAGTGATTCTCAGTATTAGGAGTGATGATGATTGTGTACTATAGAAATCTGTTTCATGTTAAGCTTGATGGATCTATCAAGAAAAGTATTAACTGGTTGTCTATGGTAGTGTGCTCCTTTAATCCCAGCATTTGGAGACAGAGGCAGCTCTAGAGACCTCATTTTTGGGGAGCTAGGGGGACAGCAGAGTCTCATGTAGCCCATGCTGGCCAGAAACTCCTTTGTAGACTAGGCTGGCCTTCAACTCACAGAGATTTGTCTGTCTCTGCCTCCTCAGTGCTGGGATTAAAGTCATGTTATGACAACCAGCTAGAGTCCTTTGAAAACACCAGCCTTCAAGGATGGAAGATGAAATGTACCTAAGAATGCTTGTGGAAGAGAGTGTCCATCTAACACCGGCTATTGATTGTGGAAGCTATTATCACAGGAGGGGATATTTTCTCCAGGACCCTTGGAGGAGACATTGCAGCTGTGTAGTAAAATGTCAATGGTTTGCTCAGTGTGTATTCAGAGCGTTTTATAATCCTATCTATCTTATTACACCTCATCATGAGCAAAGGGTTATTTCAATTTAGTGAATGTAGTCCTGGTGGGAGGGCTCCTAGGAGATAAGGCACACTGTGTTTTAAGTGTTTTTAAATTATCTTTTATTGGCACATATTTATTGTACACAGTGATGGGTTTCATAAAGGCACTTTCATAAAAATATATCAGGTGTCCTGTCTCCCTTTCCTGTTTCTTCTTGTAGACCAGAGCTTCTCAACCTTCCTAGTGTTGTGACTCTTTAATACAGTTCCTCATGTTGTGAAACTATAAACTTATTTTGTTGCTACTTTATAACTGTAATTTTGCTACTGTTCTGAATCATGATGTAAGTATCGATTATGGGATCCCCAAAATGGTCATGACACACAGGTTGAGAACTGCTGTTCTAGATAGGTTTTTTGCTTCTATTCATGTCATATATGTAAATGTCTATATAAAACCTATAATAATTATGTAATATGTCATATTTGTCTATATAAAATCTAGAATTCACAAATTAGAAAAAAAATTGGTCCTTAATCTGTCTTATTTCACCTTTTTTTGTTGTTGTTAGTTTTAAGACAGAGTCTCTCTCTCTCTCTCTCTCTCTCTCTTTCTCTCTCTCTCTCTCTCTCTCACACACACACACACACACACACACACTTATATCTCAGGCTAGTCCAGAACTCATGATTTTCCTGTGTCAACCTATCAGGTTCTGGGAATTACTCTTCCCCCCAGAAAGAAATATTTTGGGCTGGAGAAGTTGGTTTACCTGTTAACAGCACTGGCTGTTCTTCCAGAAGACCTGGGTTCAATTCTCAGCACCCACATGGCAGCTCACAGCTGTGTAACACAGCCCCAGGGGATCCAATACTTTCTTCTGGCCTCCGAAGGCACCAGGCACTAATGTGAAGCACGGATGTAGACGTGAACAAAACAAGGAGATAATTAAATATTTGCAGGACAGCTTAGAGTAGCATCTTTCCAGAGACTGCACCAGAATTAGCTAGGGAATGTCTTAAAAAAAAAAAAAACAAAAAAACAGCATCAGTATATCTTGTTAGGCCAGAGCATTTGTGTAGAGACAGGGTCTCCTGTAGCCTGGTTGGCCTGGAACTTGCTGTTCAGGGAACGATGACCTTGACACTCCAGATCCTCCTGTCTTGCACCTTTCAAGTTCCTGGAGACAGGCTGGTGCCACTCCTCCAGCTTCTTGTGTGCATTTTAAATGTCTTAGGTACATTTGCTTTTGTGGTGTTTGGAATCCCTGGACTCTGTGCTGCTGCTGGGCTTCCCTTCTGCAGGTATTCCTAGGAGATGGATCTGGTCACTGGTCCTTGCTGTTTAAGGGTCAGTGAGTGTGGATATCTGATGAGACTGATGTACAAGCAACTCCCCCGTGTGGCCTCTGAACATGAGAGGTTACTAGTCTTTCTATTGGTATAAAAATTCATTCCCCCAGTCCTGCTCCTGCAGACTTGATCAGGACCACACCAGAGCTTTTATTGTGTAAGCCTGCAGTTGGCCTGACAGGATTTAATGTTGTAAATAAGGAATTTGGCTCAGCAGCAAATTCTTGATGTTCAAAATCCTCTGACTTTGGGGTTTGGGAATGTGGCTCATTTGGTAGAGTGCTTGCTTGGTATGCATGGGAACAAGCCCACACCTATAATCCTAGTACTTAGAAACTGGAAATAGGAGAATCCGGTGCTCAAGCCAGCCTGGACTTCAAGAGACCCTACCTTGAGAGAGGGAGGAGAGGGAGGGGGAGGGGAGGGGAAGGAAAAGAAGAGGGAGGGAGGAGAAGAAGAGGGAGAGGTAGGGGGAAGCCTACCTAGAGAAAAGGCTCAGCAATTAAGAGTATTTATTGCTCTTGCAGAAGACAAGGGATTGGTTCCCACCACCCTCACAATCACCTGTACCTCCAGCTTCAAGGTGTTCCATGCCCTCTTCTGGCTTCTAAGTACCTCTGTGTTCTCTCGAGTGCATGTATATACACATCCAAAAGAGAGAAAGAGATACGCGTACCTGTAAATAAATAATAAAATAAATCTTAAAAACAAGGCAGCTGTTACCACGAGCTACATTTCCCCCATGTCTGGTGAAGGGAGGAGCTATGTGTGTTTAACAATCAAAGTAAAGCTTCAGATCTGTGCTGCTCAAAAAGTCACCACTAACCTCAGAGTGGCCATGATCTCTAGCATCCAGCTGGTCTGGATTGAGATGTGCTATCAACAACATGGACTATCGTCCTTAGATTCTAAGACTCAATGCTGGGAAAATAAAATGAAATAAAGTATTGAATCTGTATCCTGATCATATATTGAAAATGATAATGTTTTTAATATTGGATCACGTAAAATACATTAATTTCATTTTTATGTTGAAAATGTGACTTCTGTGACATTATATTTTGTTACATGACCAAGTTAGTTTCTTGAGTCAGTTTGAAGAACCAGATTAAAAAGTCAACAGTGGGGCTAGAGAGAGATGGCTGAGCTGTTAAATGCACTTGCTGCTCTTGCAGAGGATCTGAGTTGGGTTCCCAATACCCAGGATGGGTGACTGCCAACTGCCTGTTATTCTAGACCCAGGGGGATCCTACATCTTGCTTCTGAGTGTTCCTGCCCTCACATGCCCATACATATACAGACACACATGTATACTAATAAGGCTAAAAAAGAATATTTTTGTTTTGAGATGGCAGGATCTTTTTGTGTAGTCCTGTCCTGGAACTCGCTCTGTAGACCAGACAAACCTCCAACTCAGAGATCTTCCTGCCTCTGCCTCCTGAGTCCTGGGATTAGAGGTGTGGGCCGCCATGACCGGCAGCAGATTGGGCTTGCTGTGCTGCTGGTGCTACTGAGTGGTGTTTTGGTCCTCAGGCTCTTGGTCTCCAGGACTGCTTTGGAAAGGCAGGTTTTTTTTTTAATTTGAGGCAGGCATCCAGAGCTATTCTGAGTCATTTAACTTGACCTTGAACATTGCAGTGCTATTATTATTGGCACTTTCTTTGAAGTGGGAACTTTATGAAGTCTAATTTAAAGGATAGTTAGTAGTTCCTACTATTTTAAAGGACTCTAAGAGTCTTCCGATGTCTCTGGAAGAAACAGGAAGAAGATTACCCAAGAGGATAAACTGCTTTGTTCAGATTGAAGCTTTATTGCAGTGCACTAGAGCCTTTTCAGAATTTGTTTTTAGTTTATGTGTGAGCATTTTACCTGCATGTAGAAGTGTGTGCACCATGTGTGTGCCTGATGCCGTTGGAGGTCAGAAAAGGGGACCAAGAAACCTTTGGACAGAATTGCAGCCAGCTGTGAGCTACCCTGTGGGTGCTGTGAACCATGGCGCTCTTGTCTGAAGACCTTTCTTCAGGATCCAGGCTCATTTTAAAACTGTGGCCTGGGGTAAAAGGCAGTGACTCTCTGATGCCCCTACCCCCTTTCTTGGGTCCCTCTGGCATTCGGTTGTCCTCTCTTTCCTTGTTTTGGGGTTACAATGGGAATACCACCCAATACTCCCTGAGGCATGAGAAGAGCCCATTCAGTGCTTTCGTGGCAGCTGTGCAGTAGGTGCTGCCGTCCTGTCTTCCAGTCAGCTGCCCAGCCCTCAAGCATTCTCCCCCAGAGTAGCCTCTTGGCAGGATGGGATGAAGAGAGAAATAAAGAGGATGTAAGAAGTAGAGAAATTGTTGCCAGTAAAGCTGAGCCAAGGATCAGGGCCCCACCTTTAGCCGTTTATATATCCTTAAATGAGTCTGTGTAGCCTCTGAGATCTGGCTGAGGAGGGGATCAGTTCTGTATAGTCAATGAAGTAGAGTCTAGACCCTGGAGTTAGAATTTTAACTCATGCATGTTACTTTGGGAAAGCCACTTAAGCACTGAGACTCAATTTTCTTATCTATAGAATATGGAGGGTTAATTGCACTCATATATGATATTTGTTGTTTTTGTTTTGTAGAGACAGGGATTTTACATAGTCTAGGCTGTCCTGGAACTCGCTCTGTAGGCCAGGCTGGCCTCAAACTCAGAGATCTGCTTGCCTCTGCCTCTCAAGTGCTGGGACTAAAGGCATGCACACCACATCTGGTTTGGGTTTTTTTGTTTGTTTGTTTTTGAGGCTGGATCTCATGTAGCTCAGGCTGGCCTCTACCTCTCTTTGTAGTCAAGGATGATCTTGAACTATTCCATCTGCTTCTGCCTTCTAAGGGCTGAGTTTATAAGCATGGGCTACCGTTCCTGGTTTGTGTGGTAGGTATTTGGTCTTGAACCTAGGGCCTGCAGCATGGCAGGGAAGCACCCCACCAGCTGAGCCACATCCCGAGCTAATACATGTGAGGTCCCTGGAGGAGTGCGATCCTGGAGGGTAGACTATCTCTGTAAACACTGGTTCATTCAGCAAGTGCAGCTTCCAGACATCCTCCTCAGAAGCTATCCTCAGCGCAGCAGTTCTCAACCTGTGGGGTGAAGACCCTGCGGGGTCAGATATCCTGCATATCAGATGCTTACAAGACAATCCATTGCAGTAGTAAAATTACAGCTATGAAGTTACAAGGAATAATAATTTTATTGTTGAGGGGTCACTACAACGTGAGGACACAGCATTAGGAGGGCTGAGAGTGAGCAAGCGAGCTATGGCATTCTTCCTCAGAGGAACCATAGGCACTGCTTTCAGCCTTTCACCCAGTCAGTGGCTTTGTTTTGTATATATTAGACTTAAAAAAAAAACTGAATGTAGGTTTTGTTTGTTTGTTTTTGGTGTGTGTGTGTGTGTGTGTGTGTGTGTGTGTGTGTGTGTGTGAGAGAGAGAGAGAGAGAGAGAGAGATTGGATGTCTTCTTCATAGATCTCTGCCTTATTCTCCCCCCAGCCTCAGGCAGGGTTTCTCTGTGTAGTCCTGTCCTGTCCTGAACCTTACTCTGTATGTAGACCAACCTGGCCTAGAACTCAGAGATCCACATCTGCCTCTGCTTCCCCAGTGTGGGGATTAAAGGTGTAAACCACCAATAGTAACTGCCTTATTCTTTTGAGTCAGGGTCTCACTGACTTGGAGCTTGTGTAGTGGCTAGACTGGTTGGCCAGCAAAGCCTGCCATCCTCCTGTCTCCCCGACCCCAGCCCCCAGCACTGGGATGGATTACAGGTGTACACTGTGGTCCCCAGCCTTTCACATGGATGGTGGGGATTCAAGCCCGGGTACTCAGGCTTGCACAGCCCAAGCCTGGGTTTCATATACTGTTTACCCCCACCTTTTCTGTACGGAGCAGGCTCCCCAGAGCTCAGAGGCTTTCTTTCTTCATGCATTAAAGGGAGTCAGTAGTAATGTACAAAGGAGATCTGAGAGCTAAGTGCTGTGTTAAATGAGCTGACGCCCGTAAGCCCTTGGCGTGTGCTGGGCTCGTAGCACGTGCCCTTAAATACTAGCTAGCTGCTTGCACCACTTCTGGCTCCAGAGATTCTGAGTCGGTGGCTCCAGATTGGAAGTTTCACAGACTCCTGGAAGGGAGACCATGGTGTCTCCTCTCTGTGGTCTTGTGGGTCCCGATTGTCTTGGAAACAGTAGAGACCCACACTAGGGTCTAGGGCTGTCAGGAGCTGTGGCTGAAGGTCATAGAATCTCATCAGGGTGTCCCATCTGGATCCCACTGTGGGTGTCCTGCAGAGAAGGGCCTTGGCTTGTAGTTCTGAAGGCTGCATCCAGCTCTGACTCTATGGACATTAACATTTAACCCAGCTGTGTAAAGATACACTGTGTGTGTGTATGGGGTGGGGGACTCATTTCTGATGAGACCATGTGTGTTCTCCGTGTACTGGTGTCAATCAGGTGCCTATTTCTAAAGGACATCTGCAGCCTCAGGGGTATGGGAGTCACTTTGACCTTGCAATTAAGATGTTTTACCCACAAGTGTTCTTTTTTTTAAACAAACTATCTTATTTTTAGATAGTTTACAAAATAATGGGTTTCATCACACCATTTTCACACACGTGTATCACTAACATTGTACTTTGCTCACATCTGCTTCTCACTCTTTGGGCTCCTTCTTCCATTTGGTTTTGAGAGTTCCGGTGCAGCCTGGGCTAGTCTTGAGCTGTGTTAGCCTCCTGAGGTTGGAATAAGGTGCCCAGCCTTAGTGGAGTTGCTTTTTGGAGCCAGGCAGTAGGTATAGTTGGAGAGAGATGTGCCACTTCTTGGTGGAATGCTTTACCCAGGGGACAACTGGCTGCAGGTGCCTCTGAGGGTTAAACTTGCTTTCCTGAAGAGAACCCAGGGCCTCAGAGAAGAGGCAGCAAATGTCTACAGCTCTGGGAAGTGACGGGGGCCTTTCATTCTATTTCAAATTGACCGCCTTGGACTTGCCAATAGGAAGTGAAAAATTCTGGATTCCTTTGCGTGTTCTCTCTCTCTCTCTCTCTCTCTCTCTCCCCTCTCTTTCTCTTCTTCAGTGCTAGGAATCAACCTTGGGGTCTTGTGTACCCTAAGTAGGCACTCTATCACGGAGCTGTATCCCTGGCCCATGCTATCTTTTTTTTTTTAAGATTAAATTATTTATTTATTATGTAATACAGTGTTCTGTCTGTATGTGTGCCTGCCCACCAGAAGGCAACAAATCTCATTATAGATGATTGTGAGCCACCATGTGATTGCTGAGAATTGAACTCAAGACCTTTGGAAGAGCAGCTAGTGCTCTTAACCTCTGAGCCATCTCTCCAGTCCTGACCCATACTATCTTAAGGATGATAATTATCTTAATTTTAAACATAATTATGCCAGGCAGCTTATTTGCTCGTGAAAGAGCATTTGCAGGGGCCTCTGACAGCCAGCAGGGGGCAGGAGAAGGAGATTCTTCTGTCCAAAGCACCCCTCCCCTTCCGTGTGCCATGCACTCTGCTGGAGCCAAATAAAGACACAGGGTGAAAGAACCTGGTCTTATAATACAGGCCAGCAGGGTGAACACTCAGCCCCACAGTGGAAAGCTCGAAACTCTGGGGCTTCATGAAGGAGACAGAGCCACACAGACCATTTTCCTGGTGGCTCTGCCCTCAGCTCTTCCTGCCCAGCCTGTGTTTGGTCTCCTGGGGCCTGTCTATAGACTACCGTTTGCACTTCACTTCTGCTGCTTTATTTGGGTGGAAGCAGATCTGGGGGCTAGTGTAGTGTAGCTGATCTTTACTGCTCACCACAGTCAGTTACCTCTTCTGGGGCTGTTCTTTCACCCCTTTGGCCTTCTAGGGCAGAGCCTACCCTTTGTTCTTTGCTTTATGTGACCCCATGTGACTATAGCCTTTGGTGACTGATTCTTGTCCTGTCTTCTCAGAAAATCAAGACCCTTTCAAGAGTACACACTCCCACTGGCCTGGAGAACTTTACCCCTGTCTCTCTGCTCACTTTTTAAACATCCCCTACCCCAAGTGCTCTTCATAGAGTGTTAGTAGCAATAACAACTTCCAGGGTGGTTGTGTGCCTGCAGATGGCCTGGTCCTGGGGTGGGCATGCTGTGCACATGGCCACTAGTTGTCACAGGTGTGGGGATACTGAGGCACAGAGGAGGGAACCAGCTTGTTGAAGGTCACATACATCACTGATTGGAGCTGCTCTGAAGCCTGTGTGGCTGTAGCTTGCTTCTCTCCTTGCCGCCCGCTCCTTCCGAGCTGGAGTCACTGTATCTTATCTCGGGCCGTTTAAGCAGCTCAGCTCGGGTTTTCTCTGGCTGCTTCTTCCCAGGCCCTCTCCAGTTTGGGGAGAAAAAAGCCCACACCTGAGGCTGACAGAATCCTCAAAACTCATTTTCCCTGGTCTCTGCACATGGTGAATTTGTTTATTGCTCTTGTCACACCATCTCCTGAAAGTTCAGGCACATTAAAGATGGATGTTATTTTTCTAAGAGCCACTGGGGAGAAAGGGAAAGGAGAGACAGAGTTTGGCTATCTGAAGGAGTAATTGGATTGATCCAGGAATTGTGGGAAGTGACAGCCTGCCAAGAAGTGCATTGGATGGTGCTTGTGGGTCTGGATTTGTCAGGCATGTGTTCTTAATTACTTTGTCTCTGTTGTCATTATTTTAATAGAGACCTAATTTTGAGAATGGGGTTCATTATTTAATTAAACCTTATTCAGCTGCGTTCACTTGTTGCTCAATGCTGCCCCCTAGTGTGTGCTGCATGGATTGTCTGTCTTCAAAAATAGCAGGCAATAAAATACAATTCAAATTGCATCAAGCATCAATTAATGCTTCTACAAGGATGCCAGAACTCAGGACAAACATAAGCATCTGTCATCACTGTATTCTCAAGGAGTGCCAGGACACTGCTTCCAGTGACGTTTAGTGATTCACACGTGCCAGGCGAAAACCCATCCTTTCCGATTGCTCCCTGGAGAGTGAGTCTCCTCACAAACATGTGGCCTGCACATGGGACTGGAATAATTGCTGCCTCTGGGTTTGTTAGAGAAGATGAATCCCCGAGGAAGGGCCCTGGTTGTGTTTGTACATAGACGAAGTGTTTGGTTCTATCTTTGGCCTGCTAGGCTCAGGAAGGGTTTTGGCTTGAGACTGTATTGAGAAAATGTCATAATTTTTATGTCTGCAAAGCTCTGCTGCCAGGCTCTTGTTCGCTTCACATTTGCCAGCTTGTGTCTGTGCTCAGAAAGACTCTTGGGAAGAGCAGCAGGCTCCAGATTCATTCGCAGGTAGATTCAGATGGAGTCTGTGCTTGCTTCCCTGCGTGGATTTGACAGGTCTCCCTGGAAGATGAAGTAGTCAGCGTGGAATTGGGGACCTTGTGTGAATGGCAACAGCCTCAGTGTCACCATACACATGTAGTGCGTGAGTGCTTACTCTCTTCCCACTAGAGGGAAGAGATCAGAACAGAGGTGCTACATATAAGCTCATCTTTTTTGTTTGTTGATTGGTTTGAGACACAACACAGCTTTCCTGTATAGAGCAGGCTAGCCAGCCAGCTCACACAGATCTGAACAGATCTGACTGCCTTGGTCCCCAAGTGCTGGGATTAAAGGTGTCTGCCTCCACACCCTGTTCCAGACCTGTTTTTTCTTTTCAAACATGAAGAGATCAAAGTATTAGAGTATCTTACTTGTTAATTAGGGTATTTCCTTCTCCTAATCTTTAATTACTCATTGCATAAACAGTCTTTATTGATGAGGTGGCTCTCTGACAGCATGATATCCGGGACTGTGGCAACTGAGCACTCTTTGTTCATTTATTTATTTTTTTTTATCCTGTTTCACCATGGATTCTAACACCTTGTGGGAAGCAGCAAAATTAACTTTAAAAAAATAACACAAGAATGTACATCCATTAGGATGAAGCCCTGGGCAAGGGTGAGGCAGGAGGGTGACGGTAGACCTTAGGCTGAAGCACACACAGTTCTGGAAGGCTGTGTGAAGACATGGCTACCTGGTGTGCCTGCCAGTTGAGCTGGATCTTGGAATTGTGGCCCCCACAACCCCTTCCCAACTGCTAGCACACACTCTCTTTCTGAGAGCCTGAGAGGTGTCAAGACAAAATTGTTTTATCAGGCTTCATCTGTGACCTGGGTGGCATTGGCCATTTGGAAGGGATCATTGTGGGGAGCTTATTTTAAGAAACTTTTTAATGTCATAACACTCAGGCCTTGCAAGTAGCTCCAGGGCCTTTCACTCTGGTGGGCTGCGGTGATAAGGGACCAAAAAAAGAGAGTGTTGAAGTGGAAGGGACATTGGGTGATAGCCTTGTGACCTAGGGCTACGGTGAACTATGTTGCCTTCTGGGGGTCATCAGGAGCATGCTGCTGCTGTGGCTCCTGGGAAGTTGGTCCAGAGCTTGGAGCTGAGATGTAGATCTTGCTGGGTTGCACAGGGTAGGTGAGGCAGGTGCCGTGAGTCTCAGAGTGAGTCCTTGCCTGTCACAGTCAAGCACGGTCCATAGCCAGGGGAGCCATCTCTCCATCTCCACACTGTCACCACCTTGTGACCTCCCACATCTACCAGACACGTGCAGCTTATATAAATGTGAACTCCCCTTTGCCCCCTCCCCATTGTCTCAGGACATAAAGCTGGCCTCCGTTTCTCAGCCAGAAACCTCATTTTTCTTTACTTTGCCCATATGGGAAATCCTGTTAGTAAGCCTTGGGTCTCCCTTGAAGCTGCTGGGCCAGTTCCCAGCATCTCCCATTGTGCACATTGCAGGGGCCTCTTTGCCTCTCCCTGTTTTTCCCCCACTGTGTGTTGTCCATGGTGCTGCACTCAGGCCGCCCTCGAAGACTAAGGGATGACTTAGTTTCCTTATTTACTATGCCTTGATTTTGTTGTCTGTAAAATCAGGGTAGTAATAGGGATCATACCAAAATGCTTTCAGGAGGATTAAAGCCCTTGACATACATGGGCATAGCCCAGAGCACACAGCTAAGCACTCTAGGTTTTTACTGGTTCCTTTGATTTCCAGGCTGTTCTCACTATAGAAGCTACAGAAACCTTTGTAAGTAACAACTGATCTTGTCACTTATAGCCCATCCCCTCTTTTGGAAGAGAATTGAATTCCATGGCCATGTTACCTCCCACTAATGTGCCTCCTAGTCTTATATAGCCTTTTCCACAGGCTGCCAGGTTCCCCTGCTCATAATTTTTCTTTTCCATGGATACCCCTGGTTTGTTCCCACCTCTTCTCATGCTCGGACTAACCTTTAGAGCTTGGATCAAGAGCCACATCTGAGGCCTTTGAGGTGCTCACCTGGCTCCACATGTGGCTGCTGTATGGTCTCCTCCTGCCCTTCTCTATTCGGTCACTACCATATTCCTGGTGCTTTCTGGGGCTTCCTTGGAGAATCCCTAATCATTTCTTATTAAGACTGAATAATGGGGGCTGGAGAGATGGCTCAGCGGTTGGGAGCGCCGTCTGCTCTTCCAGAGGACCCGGGTTTGATTCCCAGCACCCACATGGCAGCTAACAACTGTCTGTAGTCCCAGTTCCAGGCAAACACCAAGGCAAATAAATAAATAAATGAATAAAGTTTTTTTTTTTTTAAAAAAAAAAGACTGAATAATGATACCACTATTCTTTTTCTAGATTGTATTTTATTTTGTGTGTATGAATGCTTTCCCTGTCTATGTGTACCACACATGTGCCTGGTGCCTGAGGAGATAGTGAGCCTCCATGTAGGGAATTGAACTCTGGTCCTTTGCTCATACAACACGTGCTCTTAACTGAGCCCAGTCTCCTGCCCCGGAGCTGCCCTCACTTCTTATTTCCTGTGTCCCATACACTTACCAACTTCTGTCATTAAATCCTTATTGCCCTATGGCAGGAGTAGGTGTTTAAGTCATGTTTAGAGTTGAAGGAATGAGAATCTTAGAAGAAAAAATAATTGATACCAGCTCACCCAACTGTGAAGAAACTGGGCCTAGATTTTACTCAGGTCCAAGTCTGTGGGCTTTTTAGATAATAACTACAGCGAGATGAGAGAGTTCTTTCCTGGCTAAGGGTGTCATAGACCATCCCCATTGGAAAGTGAATAGTCTTCCATTCCGGTGTTTTTTGAGCATCGGTCATGCTCTAGTCTTGTGTAGGGTGAGAGGGCCTCATAGAGGTGCCCATTAGATTATGTCTAGCTTTGATTATAAATTGGTTCAAGACTTCCTGGGTGATCACTGCTAAGGGTGTTAAACTTTTTTTTTTTTAAGCTTAGAAAGGCTCATAGTTGGGCTCTGAACTGCAGGCTGCCAAATCACAGGGGCGGGGGAGGAGGTGGGGGGCTAGCCTACTGCAGACTCCAGCTGGGAATAGAACTAAGTGCTGGAGAGCAGCATGTACGAGGCCCTGGGCGATCTGAGCCCATCACATGAATACACAAACAAGCAGCTAAACAAATAATAGAACAAGGGCTGGTTTCTGTGTTCACTTTAGACTTTAAGATTCTCTAGGAGTGAGTCCCTGGTCCTACATTTTAAACTCAAAGTTATTCCAATTACAGAGGAAGGGGCCCGCTCATTGGCAGTGTGTGTTCTCTAGCTAACTGGTGTTTTGTGCCTTTTTTAAAATTTGAAATATTTATGTGTATGTGAGTCTCCAGTGTGTGTGTATGTCAGGTGAGCATCTTTGGAGTCCAGAAGAGGGTCAGATCCCCTGGAGCTGGAGTTATGGGTGGTTTTGAGTCACCTAACATGGGTACTGGGAAGCAACCATGAATCTCCTGCAGTGAGTGCTCTTAAGCATTGAAACATCTTTCCAGCACCCTTAATTTTATCAGAACTCTTTGTTTGGGAAAGCATGCATGCTGGCTTTTTCAGTCACTTGTTTGGTGTGTCTTCCACTGTCCTGAGGTCAGCTTTCTGGCCCACCTGAAGCTAATTTCAAAACTCGGGATTGGCATGTGTTTCAATGCAGAGTCTCTTTGTATTGCAGCCCAGGCTGGCCCGGAGCAGCTCCTGATTGCCCTGCCTCTCTTCCCAGCATGCCTGGATCACACACAGGCTTTGGATCATCAACCTGATGTGGTGTTTGTTTTGTTAACTTCCTTCCCAGAACAGCTCTGGACTAATCAGAGTTCCCAGCATTAATGGCTCTGCTTTCCTCCCCTCTGTTCTCTCCCTAAACAAAGGCTTCGTGTTTTAATAGGCACAATAACAGTAAAATTAGCTTGATTAGGCTCCAGGTGAATTTAAAGTGTAACCTAATGGCATCTCTGCTTGGCTCGGAAGCCAGGCATTTTATTTTGTGACTGGGGTATGGGAGGATGGCTGAATTAAAGTGGCCATCTTTAGATCCTGCCTCATGGTTTTTAGCCTATTAAAATCCGAGGAACCTGGACCCACAGCTCCAAGCCCAGTCCACCTGCCTTCTGTCCCTGATGTGTGCTATACCACAAGTGTTAGCTTAGTCACCAGCCGCCTCTACTCACTCCTCTGGGAACCTTTGGGGACCGTGGAGAGCTCGGAGTGGGAGGTAGGTCCTATGAGATGGCTTAGCAGGCAGATACCCTCTGCCAAGTCTGTCAAGCAGAGCTCCATCCCCAGGAATCACATTGCGGTAAGAGAGAGTCATTTAGACAGTTATCCTGACTTCCTCATGCATATCATGGCATACATACCCTTCTCTCAAATAAATAAATGTAAATCTATTTATTTATTTATCGGTTGAGGCAAAGTTTCTCTATGTAACAGTCCTAGTTGTCCTGGAACTCTCTCTGTAGACCGGGCTGGCCACAAACTCACAGATCCACCTCCCTCTGTTTCCTGAGTGTTGGGATTAAAGATGTGTGCACCACCACTGACAGGCAACTTTTTTTTTTAAGTGTAAATTTTTTGAAAAGAGAAATAATTATAAGTAGACACTTTGTGCGGAAAACCCACAGCTAGCAGGCCCTCTTTTAGCTACATGTCCCCATGTATGTTTTCATTAAGTGGCAAAGCTCCATGCTGCTGTGCTAACCACTCTGTCTAAGTGCTTTCCATCTCCCCCCTAAAAGGGAACCCTGACCTCTTGAGGACTGTCTAGTCAGAGGAAGCTGAGGCACAGAGCACCTGCAGACTTACCAGTTGTATGCTTGGTGGCCCCTAAAGGCCTTGGAAAAGCAATGTTTTTCTTTTTGTTTTTTGGGTAAAGGGTGTAGGCTTTATGTTCTCTGAGCTCACTAGGAACCCAGAATATCATGTCTAGTATTTGAATAACATAAGAATTAGCATGCAATGGTAACAGTTGGGAGCAGGGACAGAACTCTTAGCCCTTAGTCTTGGCTGCTTCATTTTGAAACCATTACTAAGTTTCTGGGCATTGTTATAAGCACAGCCCAGGAGGTAAATGTAAAAATAATTTTCTTGCCAGTTTCTCTGTGTGGTATCCTAGCGACAATGGCCTGGCTGTCCTTGGGTGTTGGGGTACCGGCTGGGACAGTGTCAGTACTCATCAAAAGGAGGGATATGAAGGGCGCAGAGCTGGCCTTTTAAAAAATCAGTGCAGGGGCTGGAGAGATCACTCAGTAGCTAAGAGCACTCGCTGGGCCTCATCCTGTAGCCCATGCTAATCTTGAACTCAGCAATCCTGCTGCCTCAGCCTCCCAACCATTGTGATTACAGGCACACACCACTCAAACCCATTTAAAGGTTTCCTAAACTCAGTTATTTTTAAGCGATCATTAAAGTAACCTATGTTTGTCAGACAAGTTAGCCACACAAGAAAATTCCAAAGAAGAAGATAAAAACCCACCATGGTTCTGACGTTGTTACATATTGGCTCACAATGTCTGATTGCCTGCTTTACTGAACCATACGGTGATGTCAGCCATAGCCCACACTACCATGGACAGTAATTTGTGACTACTAAAGTTTGAATACCTGTGAGCTAGAAGGGTAACTAACATATCTCTACAAGAAGGCTGGAGGCAAAATTCCCATTTTAAGACAAGATCCAGTCCCCAGTGGCCAGTGTGTTCAGGCAGAGAATTGAGCTGTATCCCTGTTTGTCTGGAAGGCTTGATCCATTCTGCTGTAGTATTAGGGCTTTACAACTCTAATATGGGCTAACAGAGGCTCGTGTCCTGTAGCAGCAGCATGTTTGCCACAGGGTGTGGGTGAAGTCACTTATTAAGAAAATTGAGCACCAGACAGCTCCATGGAAAGTGCTTCCCCACCCCCGAGTCAAGACATGCACACACTGGGGATCATTTGTCTTAGACTCTTTTATTTATCCTGCACTAAATATTATATGTATATTTTATTACGTAGACCAGGCTGACCTCGGGCTCACAGAGCTCTGCCTGCCTCTGCTTCCTGCTGGGATTAAAGATGTGTGAGGCTACATTTGGTCCCAAGTATATCATTTTTAAACTTGGATGTGTTTTACTATAAGGATATACTGCATCGTATTAGCTAGTCTCGTATGTACAATGATGTTCTGTTATGCAGATGGTGACACCAGTGAGTGCATTTTGTGGATAAATACTTAACTGTGGAGCTGAGGGCTCACAGAAGCTGAGTGTTTCTAAGGCTTTTATTTCATATTGCCAAATTGTCCTCAGGAACATTGTACACATCTTACATTGGGTCTATTTCCCTGCACCAAACTAGAAATTTATTCAAAAGAATCTTCCACAGCATTTCTGTTCTTTATTTTTGAGTGGCCCAGGGTTTCTGTTCATTGCTTAGCCAATTTGTCTGGGTGAAGAATTTATTTATTTGTTTTTGTATGTGAGGTTAGAGATAAGTGAATACTGGTGACTGGCTTTTTGTGGAAGGGTAAGCTTGCTATCCAGTTTCTAAAACTGTCCTCTATAGACATCTAAAGACAGTATAGTAATACTTAAAGACCACATGTAGTTTTAACAAGTAAATTTGGTATTGTTTTTAAGGTTTCTTTCTTTTTAGCTTTTTATGTGCATAGGTATTTGCCTGATGCCTGAGAAGGTTGAAAGATGGCTTCAGCTCTCCTGGAACTGGAGTTGGAAGCAGAAGTGGGTTTAGGACTTGAACCCAGGCCCTCTCTGAAAATAACTGGCTGTCTCCTCCCCCCCCCCCCAGCCGCTCCCCCCAGGATTTTTTTTTTCTGTGTAGTCCTGGCACTTACTTTGACCTGAAGCTCAGAGCTCTGCCTGCCTTTGCCTTGGGAGTGCCAGGATTAAAGGTATGAGCTACAGCCTGGCACAGGCGGTGCTCTTAACCATCTTTGTAGCCACAGTGTCTTTATCCTGTGTGTGTGTGTGTGTGTGTGTGTGTGTACACATGTGCCTGTGCATATGGAGGCTGGAGGTTGATGCTGTCTTTCCTGATTTTTCTCCAACTCTTAGATAGAGGCACCTTGTGGTGATATCTAGTTAATAAAAATAGTCTGGAATATCAGAGGACAGAGTCATCTCTCCAGCCTTTTATTTGTTTTTTGTTTTTGTTTTGTTCTCTCACTGAACTGGGAGGGTACTGATTCAGCTAGTCTAAATAGCCAGCTTGCCTCCAGAACCTCTTCTTCCCATCCCTAGCCCTGGGATTATAGGCAGGCCAAGAGACCCACCCAGCATTACATGGGTGCCGGGGATTGGAACTTCGTTCCCGTTGAGCCCGCTCTTCAGTATGATTTGTGATTTGGAAAATAGTTTACTATCATGTATCACAGAGGCGATGGAATGAAAATGACATCTGTATGTTTATCCAAAGGAGACACAAATTAAACCACTCTGGGTGTCCTGACCCATCCCTGCGCTGTAGAGACCAGGGAGCCAAGGTGTTTCTGAAGGATTTGGAACCATAGGTGATGGTTTCCAGATCTGCTCAGTGTTTGCTCATTGAGGCGGGATGGCCACGGCCAGGCAGAGATGAGAAAGCCCTTGGACAGAAAAGTAGACTGTTTTCCAGTGCCTGTGGGTTACCTCAGGCTCGGAGGCCCACTTCTGTTCAGTCATCTCCACCTGTTGATGGGAGCGGAGCACAGTGAACCTAATTAACAAACAGTCCTTCCCCCCCCCTCCCCGCAAGCCTCTGCAGTTGGCTCACTTCCTGGGGAAGACGCTCTTGATTGCTGAGTCAGTTTGGGGTCTCTTGCCTAGCAGCCTGCGTGCCCTTGCACTTCTGCGATCATTGTTAAGAGTTTGCTCTACGTTTAAGCTCTCATCCTGACTGGGCTATCCCAGCTGTGAGTGCACGAACTTTATCCTCTATGTGTAGCTGCAGGCACATTCTAAGCCTTATTTTTATTTGAATATTTTAGATGCTAATGAATGAATTAGAAGTGTGTGTGGGTTGCTGGGCGGTTCTGTTTCCGACTGCCTGCAGAAGCTGAAGAGAAGTCTCTTATTACCATGGGCTCTGAGAGAAGAAAAACATAGTTAGGGCTGCCAAAGCCAGTGGGTATGGTCTACTTCGCTGATGCCTGTCAGTGAACCCCTAGGATATGGGAGGCAGCAGCCACATCCTACCAAGCATTCTGTCCTAGCTTACCAGAATCAGCTGGGCAATCCCCTAGGGGTTGGTTGTTAAAGCGGAGCTTCCAAAAACATTGTGCGGAAGAAGAATTCAAGGTCAGGGCTCTCAAAGGGGTTTTAGCGGCGCGTGGACATCACACCATAGCCTGGTTCTCATAGTTGATGTGTGCTTGCTGCAGGGGCTTGGCAGGGCTATTGGTGGCTGGCTGGGCGCCAGAGCGCCGCAGTGGTGAGGCTGTAGGTCCTGCCCTCCCCGCGCGCTTGCCTCCCTCCCCTCCTCCATCCCAGCTTCCTCCAGCTTGCTGCATCCTCTGCAAGGAAAGGAATGTGCCAGTCTGGGACGCGCCGTCCTGGCCGCGCGGCAGCTCCTAGGGCGCCCTCTGGACTGCCAGGGGCCGGCGTCTGGCGCTGAGCGGCGCGCTTGGGTCGGCGCTGATGTCAAGTGGGTGTGGGCTCTTCTCAAAGGCCCCGGCGAGGACAAGGAGGGCGCACGATGTGCCGTGGGCGCTTGGAGGCCCAGCCACGTTCAGTGGCCCAAAGCTGTTGACTGGTAGCCCACCGGGGCCGAAGCGGGCGCATGGAGCCTTGGCGCTGCACGCCCCGGGATGCACGCCCTGCCGCCCTGGAGTGCTGGGGAGAGCCGCGGGCAGCCTGCAGGTGTGTGCACACACGAACTTTCTCGGGCAGGACGCAGGGATTCGGGGATCGTGGGCTGTGGTCTGGTGCTTTGTGTCTGGGGGCGGTGGATTAGAAGATAATTTAGTGGACCCCTGGCTTTTCTTCTCTTGGGAAGGGCGCGCCGCTAGCTGCCCAGCAGGGTTAAGAATCACATCTCCAAGTCCTGCCTGTGTTCATGGTAACAGGATTCTCTCTCTGCAGACTGTTTGGCTTTCGCTGGGAACTGAGAGGCCCCAGAGATGTGGGAGCTGCAGGTCGGAGGCAGGCTGTGAAGGAGGCGGGAGGTGGCCCGTGGTTCTGTACCAGGTGTGCTGATGATCCCACCGCCCTGCCCTCCCAGAGCCTTTCCTTGTGCACTTTCTAGAGATCTAAAGTCTGAAGCTGGCTGTGGAAAGGTCAGGGGTCAGCCTCTCTAAGTGACATCTCAGGTGTCAGACACACCTTCCTGGACGAAGGCAGGGCTTTGTTCCAGGCTCCCTTTGCACCCCAAGCCCTGAAGCCTGGGAGGCTAGGGCCAGGGCTCTGGTGCTGTCACTCATCTTTCTTGGCAACAGCAGCTCCTGGTAGGCAGGTTAATTATTAATATGTTTCGGCTGGCGACAGAGACTCTGGAAATGAGATTGGTGGCTCCTAGGTCTTCCCCCACCCCCACTTGCTATATTTCAGCCCATGATACTGCAGTGTATTTCCAAGGAGAATGTGGGCATTCTCCCAGGAAACCAGCATTCGGAGGGGAATCCCTTTTCCTGTCTGTGGGATAGCCAGACTCCCGGGGGAGGACAGGAAGACAATGTCCCTTCATTTATATCCTTAAAAAAAAAAAAAAAAATGCACCTTATCTCTTTTGCCTTTGGAAATCAACTGCACTCTAACACCACAGTGAGCTTTTACGGTGTGCACCTAGAGTTTGAGCTGCCAAAAGCTACCTGCAATGCCTCACACTCTACAAGTGCCTCGGATGTGGCTTTGAGAACTTGGGTCTGTAGGAGAACCTCTGGAGAGACCTGGAGGTGTGGTACCCAACCTGTGCCTCCAGTACAGAGGAAGCCAAGCGTAGGTGTGGAACTATGGGGGCAGGGTGAAGTGAAACGCTCTCTCTAGGGCAGTTTCAGTTTCCTTTCTGGCCTTGGCAGGAGAGCATGGATTTTGTCACCTGTCTCTAGGTGTGCATTGCAGCTGGGGTATTTCTACCTAAGGAATGGACCGAGAGCCCAGGCTGCAGATGGAGGTCGTGGATTCCAGGCTCTGGGGATAAATGGAAGCAAGTGTGAGGAGAGTTGACACCTTTAGCCTTCCTGGCAGTTTTGAGTCTTGAGGCCTGGGAAGCTGTGATGAACTGCTTTTCCGGCTTAGGAGGGGGAACTTGGTCCAGTAAGTGAAAGGCCCAAGGACTGGTGAAGTGTGGTGAGAAGATTGTTGGAAGTGGAAGGCTGTGGGCTTACAGTGGGGTGGGAGCGGAGGGCAAGAAGGCCAACTGTAACTCTGTCAGGTGACAGCGGCTCTGAAACAGGCCTGGTACCCTCCACCTTACAGTTTCCTGAAAACTTTCCCAGGAACTGTGTGCTGTCCACTCCAATGGCTGCTTAGACAGAGCATCTCACCCCGGTCTTTCAGGCAGAAATAGAGGGCTTGTCTATAAGGAAACTGCTTTCTCCCAGTATCCTGGATAATTGGGGAAACTGGACCTTGTGTTTCTTCAGCAGGGCCTGCTGGTCTGTACATGGTGGGTGCCACTACCAGCACCCAGGAGCATTGTCTCCTCCAGTGACGACCCAAGCTGTTAGTGCCGTGGAGGGTTTGGAGGCAGGTCTGACTGTGGGCCAGTTTTCCTCTGTCTAGGAAGTTGGCCCAAACCTGCCAATAATGCCTGCTCACCTTTTGGCTTGCTGTCCATGTCTCAGTCATCACTGATAATGGCCCCATCTCTGCCAAGGGGATTCTGTAAAGTGGCAGTGAATAGCAGTGTCCCCCAGGCACTGTGAGTTGAACAAGAAGGCCAGGGACTGGAGGGTTTTGGGGAAAGCAAAGCAGTTTTCAGGGAGGCTTTGGGATTATGGAATGGGTTGTGGGGTCAGAGGATAGGGGTGACTGTTGGAAAGTGTCCATGTGTTGTGTACCCTTTCCCCAAATTACTCCTTGTGCAGCAGGTAAACCTGAGTCTAGCAGCAGCTGAGGATTCTGCTGCCACTGACTCCAGGAGCCTCTGAGGGCAACAGAGGAGTGCTCTGAAGTTTTGCTCTGAATCAGGAGATTGGGAAAAAAAGACTCCAGAAGCCATGTTTGCAAAAACACAAAGGTGTGTGTGTGTGTGTGTGTGTGTGTGTGTGTGTGTGTGTGAGAGAGAGAGAGAGAGAGAGAGAGAGAGAGAGAGAGAGAGAGAGAGAGAAAGAGATTTTTCTCTGTGGACTTGGGTTTGAACTCAGTCTGTGCTCTTTGTCCTTGAGGCTTAGTCAGACTCTTTACTTGTGGCATAGGGATAAGGAAACCCTGCCCCAACCCCACACTTGGGAGGATGATAGGAGATGTCTGGAAAGGATTTAGCACAGTGCTGACTTATTGATGATTATCAGTGTGGGAGCTGTTTTCATGGAGGAAATAAGAGTGTTAGACACCATATCTAGGCTCCTGAGGATCAGATGTGACAGCTGTTCTGGAAGGTTTTAATCAGACTTGAACATCAAACTTGGCTTCCAGCCTCCAGTACTGAAAGAGGCCTTCGGAACCTCCTTAGCAGGGCTCAGATGTCAGGGCCACTGAAAGGTGCCCTAAGACTGACCAGCCACTGTTGACACCAACTCAGGAAAGACACAGCCTTTGTGATCTAATGGGATCCTATGTGTGAATGTGGCATTCCGTTGCACATTACCTGGGGCTGTGTGCCTGGTGCTATTGGGCATACCTTCTTGGGTTGTGTCATTGAATTCTCAGCAGTTTTAGAAGCAGATGCTATTGTTCCCATATTATTGATGAGGAAGTTGAACTGTTAAGAAATTATTTGATTGCCTCTTGGAAACCATTATTTGAGTGTCTCAGTATTCAAGTTTTCTCAAATATGTTTGCATTCCCTTCTTATTGACTTGTTCTGCTGCTGGAGGCAAAATCAGGTACGTGTTTTAGAACAAATAGGATGTTCTTATTGGTCCCCTTGTTTGTTTGGGGTTTCATTCCACAGGCTCTGGAGCTAATGGGCTTAGCACACTCTTGTCTGTGACTTTGAATGTCTCTTGTGTGGGTCTTCCCTGTGGCCCTCACTTCCACCTTTTCATTGGCTGGGAGAGAGCTTGGAGGTGAAGTGCCCGCTGTTCAAGCGGGAACCCTGACTAAGTTCAGCTCCCAGCACTCGCTTAAAAGCCGGGTGTGCAATAGGTGTCTGTTAGCAGAAGGAGACAGCTGACCCTGGGGCTCTCCAGCCAGCTCTGGGTTCAGTGAGAGACCCTCAAAAGCTAACAGGGAGGGAGAGGGACTGACGAAGACACCTGACATTGACTTATGGCCTATATACCCACAGGTGAGTGCATCTGAACACTCGCATGTATATATACACATACCACAGAGTGTGTGTGTGTGTGTGTGTGTGTGTGTGTGTGTGTGTGTGTGTGTGAGAGAGAGAGAGAGAGAGAGAGAGAGCCCTTTAATAAAAACAAAGGTTATCTCTTTGGTTTGGTGTTGGGCAAGACAGGTCTGATCAGCCCAGCCACTGGGCTCAGCACTTCCAAAGGTCCCAGCTCTCTGACTCTCCACTGAGCGCTTCTGCCTTATTTTCACATTGCTTCCCACAGTCTGCCAGTATGCACTGAGCTTTGAAGTTCCCAAAATATTAGGGGGGGGGGGAATTTTTTTCAGAAAGAAAAACCACAACACCCTGGGAAAACAAGGGCTCACAGCTGGAGTTGTTTTTAACTCAGAATTGCTCATTACCAGACTTATGCTCAACCTCCAATTTGTTTTCATTAGTTTGGTAGCTTGCTCGGGCTGCAGTCTTGTGGGCTATTCTCTCTTTTAATAATAAAAGATAATGAAGGTGTGACATGAAGCAATACATCCTGGTTTGGAGGGGCAGCTGGTAGGACTCCAGGAGTTAAGAGCTCTCTCTATAAAGCACAGAGATTCCAGTGTGTTCCTGGGGATCTGCCCCACAGCAGCCTGATGATCTGTTATCAGAGAAATGACATTCCCTTCATTTTATAACAACATGCAGTGACCTGCCTGAGGCCAGGTGCCCACCTGTGTGCTGGTAAGGCATGGTGCTCTGGCCTGGCTCAGCAGCAGGCAGTCTGCTTAATAGTTTTAATAATTTTTCTTTTCAATTATATATTGTAAAACTTAAATATTACAAAAGGCAATAAAAAGGAAGAACTATGGATAAGTCGGGAGAAAGCACTTTGCATTTTGGCAGAGCTTAATATTTTTTTTCTCTTAAAGAAGTGGGGGCATTTGTTTTTGTTGGGAGATTATGTCATTATTATCTCTGGGCAGATCTGGCTTTGTGCCTTAGAGCAGACTCTCTTTCTATAAGTCTAGTTTCCTTATGGAATCAGGTCACTCTGACTGTCTGTGCACCGTGGGTGGAGAGAGACATGAGCAAGACATTCAGTGTTTAGTTTAGAGATTTTCTCTACTTGGATAATTTTGCTTGTTTGAGCCACTTGATAATTAATATCAGGCTACTGAAATTGGAAGGGAAATTTTGACTACTGCCTTTATTACTGAGTTCAGACCTGACTAGAACATTTCTGGTTGATCCAGAAGCTTTAGAACTCAGCATCCCCCCAACCCATGTCTTAAGGATCAGTGAAATGAGATCATACAGGGGTGCATATTTTTAATTTCAACAGCTACATATATTCGAATTTTCCCCCCTACATGGATTTGAAAAATAATACAGTTAAAACTTTGAACTCCTCACTTGGCAGCTATTGCTTTGGATGTGGCTAGAATCTGCGCTGTCTAAAGAAAAAAAGTGGAAGTACAGGTTGGGCAGAGCCTTGGCTGAGATTTCAGAGGCAGTGTGTGGGTGAGGTGTGGTAAGTACTCTTTCAGTGACAGAGGGACTTGGCCAGCTGGCTCTCATACTTCAGGAACCGGAAGAAGGAACTGGCCCTTAGTGAACACATTCTACCTGCTGGATGTCTACTGTGAGTCAGTGGTATTCAGAAATCCAAAGGTCTGTAAAGCCCCAATCGAGAAAGTAAGGGAAAGTTAGGGTTCAGTTCTCAGCCTGCTCTGGTTACTTGTTTTTAGCATCTATTTAGTTTTCCATAGGTTGTGTGCTGGGGACCCAACCTTCCTCTTGTCTGGGCTCTGACACCTGTTAGGATCTGACTTCTTCAGTACCAGGTTCCGGTGGCAATGAATGAGGCTGTGTTGCTAGTTTGCCGTCATAGCCTGTTAATTTAAGGCTTCATTTTAATAGAACTTCAAAGACTGGAAGTTATCAAATCTGACTCATGCATTTAAGTGATAGAGCACATCTCCTGCTGCCATTTGGCTTATGTTCCCACTATGGTGATGCCACATGGCTCCAGGAAGACATAGTCTGTGCCTGTCAATTCCTCTAAAGGGCAGTTGTTACATGAGTTTTGAGACTCAGTCATATGTCTGTTTTCAGCATTCAGAGAATCATCGAGAGCAGAGGGAGTATGAGGATGTGTGAGCTGTTGCCTCCTTAGCTGAAGAAGCCCAGAGCTGCAGGCTATAGAGGGGAGCAATGTTCACGGTCTGCTTTGGGATAGAGGCTGGGACTCGGGTCTAAGTTTTGTTTGTACCCCTCTCCTCAGCCCAGCCACTTGTGTTGTAGTGGCTCAGTGAGTAGAGTACCATGTTACAGTGGTTAGTGTATATCATCACGTGCCTGCCACCGTGCTTTTGTTGTCTTAAACATGAGGCAGTCACCTGCCCGTGATCACATAGATGCTGTG
Source organism: Sigmodon hispidus (assembly GCA_004025045.1). Classification (NCBI taxonomy): domain Eukaryota; kingdom Metazoa; phylum Chordata; class Mammalia; order Rodentia; family Cricetidae; genus Sigmodon; species Sigmodon hispidus. Next base: position 208,257 of record PVIH01000415.1, on the reverse strand, counting down.
ACAGCTGCACCAAGTGGCCCTGTGATGTCCGGGTTCTAATCCCAGAACCCATGGATGTGCTGCCTCTCTTGGTAAAGTCTTGCAGGTGTGAGGAAGAGAAGGGCTTTGGATTGCTGGGTGCCTACACAGATAGAGCTGAGAGGAGGCGTGAGGTGGTGGGGGTTGGAGGCCGATGGGCTGTGAGTCTGGGAACATGGGCAGCCCCTGGAGGCTCAGAGCTCATAGGTGGATTCTGCCTTTGCCCTTCTGATAGCCTGCTGATACTTCTGCCCAGTGAAACAGATTCTGTACTGTTATCATTAGAGCTTTACATGCACAAGTGTAAGTGTGTTGGTGTGTATGGGAGAATGTGTTTTAGTTACGCTTTCGTCAGTAGACCTTTATCTGTAGAGAAATTCAGGTTTGTTTATGAGAAAAGGAAAGTATGTAGTAATTTTTTAAAATAAATTTAGTAAAATTAATTGTTCAATTTAATTTATTATTATTACTATTATTTTAAGATAGACTCTTAGAATCTGGCCCAAACTGACCTCAAATCCTGTAGCCCAGTGGTTTTCAACTTGTGGGTCATGATCACTTTGGGGGTCAAATGACTCTTTCACAGTGGTCACATATGAGATTGATGGCAAGTGCTTTTGCCTAATTCTCCAAATCAGATACTTACATTATGATTCATAACAGTGGCAAAATTACAGTTATAAAGTAACAGCAAAAATAATTTTATGGTGGTGGTGGGGTTCACCACACTATGAGGAACTGTAGTAAGAGTCACAGAATTAGGAAGGTTGAGAACCACTGGTCTAGCCTCTACTTCCAAGTACTAGAATTACAAGTATGTACTTCATTCTCAACTTATTACCCATTAAAGTATTAATTTGTTTGCTTGTTTATTTTTATTTTTTCAATATTTATTTTCATTATTCTTTTATATGAATTGGTGTTTTGTCTGCATGTATAACTGTGTAAGGGTGTCAGATCATGGAATTACAGACAGTTGTTAGCTGCCATGTGGACGCTGGTAATCAAACTCAGGTCCTCCGGAAGAATAGCCAGTACTCTTAACCTCTGAGCCATCTCTCCAGCCCCTTGTTTGTTTATTGTATGTCTGTGCACACATGTGTGAAACAGTGCTCATGTGTAGGCCAGAATCTGAGCCTACAGGAAGACAGGCTGTATAATCTCCTTTGACCCTTAGGTCGCAGGGGTCAGGTTGTCCGGCTTGGTGTTGAATGTCTTTATATTCATAACATTTGAAAGATGAAGCACTTTACATTTAAAATTAATATTGTATTTTTTCTAATACTAAAGGCCATGTGGTATACAAATTTTACTGTAAGGAATTGATTATTTTCCCATTCAATTTTCTACCATAAACCACTGTGCCACCTCTCCAGCCAGCCCTTCACTGTCTGTTTTTAAGCTTGCCATTTCTTTTAGTTCCTATAATGTCAATGTATAGGTGTCTGATTTATTTAGTTTTACTTCTGTAGCCATATTTGTCAGTTCCCCTATTTACAGATATCCAAGTTGTTTTCACTTTCTTTTAAACCACTAAAAAGAAGATATTTTTCCGCTTGAAAAAATTATCTCGGGCTGGAGAGATGGCTCAGCAGTTAAGAGCACTGACTGTTCTTCCAGAGGACCTGAGTTTGATTCCCAGCATCCACATGGCAGCTAACAACTGTCTATAATTCCAAGAGCTGACAACCTTACACAGTTATACATGCAGGCAAAACACCAATTCACATAAAAAAATAAATATTAAAAAAAATCTCATACATTGTAGCCTGGGCTGACTTTGAACTCATCATGGCAGCTCCATGCTCAGCTTCCTGAGGACTGGAATCACAGATGTGTATCTGCTGCAATCTAATTCTTGTAATAAACTCTTAAGTTTTTAAAAAATTACTCAATTTTAAGTGTATGTGTGTGTATATACATGCATGTGAGTATACCAGCAGAAACCAGAGGCATTAGATCATCATGGAGCTAGGGTTATAGGTGTCTGGGAGCTAGCCATTCAGTGTGGATTGGATGATGGGAACCAACCAAACTTGTGTCCTCTGTAAGAGCAGTGTTGGCTATTAACTTCAAAAGCATCTCTCCAACCTTGTAAATACTTTTTGTCGCATTGATTTCTAAGCTCTAATAAGTAGCCTTCCCACCTAAAAAACGAATGATTTAGCGTGCGTGTGTGTATGTGTGTGTGTGTGTGTGTATGTGTGTGTGTGTGGAGAGGGTATATGGACCTCAACATGACATGGCCATATGTAGAGGTCAGAGGACATCTTGTGCCATTTGGGTCCCTTGTCTACCATGTAGGTTCTGGGTATAGAACTCAGGCTGGGATTGGTGGCAAGTGCTTTTGCCTGCTGAACTGTGTCCCAGCCTAGCCCTGTATTTACATATTTCAGACTCCTATCCTCTGCTGACAGTTAACACAATGTATAAGAGACTTATTGATTTGACTATGTCTGTGGGGTTTTTGTTTAGCTTAGTTTTGACAGGTTGTGCTGCATAGCCCTGGCTGGCCTGGCTCCAGGTAGTATTGCCCAGGCTGGTCTTGAAATGCCTGCCATCCTCTTGCTTCAGCCGCCTGAGTGCTAGGCTAACGCGTGTACACCATTGTGCCTGGCCTGCTCTAATTTCCCTCATTAGAGTGTGCCATTTGTGTTGTCTTCAGTTTGTGCTAACACTGAGGACTCAACAGTGAAATGGTGCTGTTAGCCCCTGCCGTCAAGGGGAGACAGAAGAGTGAGCGGCTGGTTTTGATCTTTGTGAGGCGCTGGTTGGACTGTACATTGCGGGGCAGGGGGAAGGTGTCTTAGGATGGGTTGGAAAAAGGAGGTAGAAAAATCCTTACTACAGCAGCAAGAGTGTGTTTAAGGTCCTCAGAGGTTAAGAGCACTGACTGCTCTTCCAGAGGTCCTGAGTTCAATTCCCAGCAACCACATGGTGGCTCACAACCATCTATGATGACATCTGGTATCCTCTTCTGTATACTGTATACAAAATAAATAAATCCTTTAAAAAAAAAATCTGAAAGCAAGGTGGGGGCTTCTGGCCACTTCATGCATACAAGCAGACAAAGCTGCCTCTTCTTAGGCTGATGTGATCATCCCTCACTTCTTGGTTCTGTTTTCAAACAAATCTTGTGGTCCTACATCAGTAGGAGACAGCAGGGCTGGGATTTGAACCCAGTCCCAGAGCCCAATGGGAAGATCATGGAGCCCAGTATAATAGGCTTCATTTTGTAGAGTGTGATCCTCGGAGCAGAACAGCCCTCAGTTTCATCAAGAGCAGCTGTGACTATGTCTAGAGCTCCTCAAGAGGTCAGAGCTGTTGATGTTGACACTGGCTGTTAGAAGATGGGGGTGAGAAGCATCACAGACCGTCTCTCTTCTACCTCCTGGCCACTTGTATGTGATTCTACTTCAGCTTCAGCCTTGTGTTCTCAGGAGGAAGTTAGAGCAAGGCTAGATTAGCTGAAGGGGGCTCTGTCTTTATAGCTATGGGGAGCATCATCATTGCTGGGGTGGCACTTACGTGTGGTACAGATGCTTTGGGGTCACCTGTGCTCTGTAAGTAACCCCTCACCCATAAGTCAGTCCAGTGAACTCATTGTTCTGCAGGTGGACTTGCTAGACTTACCCTTTGGTTTGCAGTTAGGGCCCGAGAGGGTGGAGGCAGACACTTGTTTACAACTATTCAGAGCAAGAGTTTCAGTGACACCTCAGTTCTAGTCCTAGGTCTGCTTCTTTATAAGTTCTGAGAAGGCACCTCTTCAGCCTCAGCTTCCCCACATGTTGGAAGGCTGAGCGGATCTGCCTGTTTCAGATGTGCTGTGAGTGGGAAGGGACACAGGATCTGTGAACTCCAGGGCACAAGCTGCTCATATACCTCCAGAGAAGATGCTCACAGGGAGCCCCACCTCTTGATGGCCCAGCATCCTTCAGTGTTCTTGGCCAGTGAGGTATTCGTGGAGTTACTACTGATCTATTCATGCAGAGTAGCAAGAAAGTGAGTCAGCCTGTCTTAGAGTATCAGAAGCATCAGGTATAAAGGTTTAGAAGAGAGCTGTGAGCTACCCCTTCATGTGTGCTTCCTGCATGGACGCCCTTGCTAGGAGTGGCTGAGGAAAACACTTTTCCTGACTTGGGCTGCATGAGCAGGATTTTGTCCCAGCCTTGCCACTTCATTTTCTTTGGTGTGACTTAAGGCAAATTACCTTGAATTTTACCGTCGCCATTTGTTTGTTTGTTTGTTTGTTTATGGAATGAAGCCAACAGTTTCTACTTTGTAGACTATGTGAATGAGGCTTGTTATGCCCCTAGCTAAGCAGTTGGCAGGGGCTGACTCTGACTCTGGAATGTTCTCAGGGTTGCTCCTGGAGGCCCTTTTCAGTAGACCCCTCCTCCCTCTTCTGCTGCTCACCCTTAAACTGGGTAAGAGGAGCTGAAGGGGCTGGACAGGAACTGGGAACCCAGACTCTCTTGAGGAGGAGTCCTGTACCTCCCAGTTGAGCGACGATGTGTGGTTTCCAGGTGCTTCAGTGGGCATGCCAGGCCATTTTGGAAGGCAGGTTGTGTTTGTCTTGCCAAGTATGGGATCGAGTGTCAGCGTTTTGCTTTCTGGGAATAATGGCTGTGCAGATGAGTGTGCTCACTGGCGGAGCTTTGTCAGAGACCATGCTTTCGTCTTTCTTTTTCTTTGGGAATGCTTTCTGGTTATTGTTACTTTACAGTATTTTAAAACACCTAAAAAAGAAGAAAATAAGAATGTATACCTCCACACCCAAAGACAGTTACTGCTAATTACTGCTATTATTTCTCCCTGCCTGTCTCCCTTTCCCATGGTGTGTGGCTCCTTTGGGGTCACTCACACTCCGTAAGTAACCCCTCACTCATGTTCTGTAAGGCAGCCTAGTATAGTCATTGGCGGCTCAAGTTCAGTTTTAGTGGAACTGTCTGCCCCACCCGTGTCCCATGTAGGCTGTCTTTAAATTTGCTACGAATAGGATGGTCTTGAACTCCACCCTGGTCTTCCTAGGTGAGTGCTGGGGTTAAAGGCATTCGTGACCCGGTCCTCCCTCACCTCATTACTGGCTATCTATCGAGCTCTAGCATACTAGGCAGAAGCTTGCCTCAGGCCCACAACACAACACCTCTGTTCTTTTCTGAAATGCATGGGTACATATTATGGCAGAGAACAACTTTTTTTTTTTTTTTTTAACTTTATTTATTTATTTATTTTTATTTGCCTGGAACTGGGAACTGGAACTACAGACAGTTGTGAGCTGCCATGTGGGTGCTGGGAATTGAACCCCGGTCCTCTGGAAGAGCAGTCAGTGCTCTTAACCGCTGAGCCATCTCTCCAGCCTCGAGAACAACTTTTTAATGAGTCTCACACATTTGTCACACTCACAGCCAGGTCACTGCAGACTCGAAGAATTTCATCTGCTTTGTAATGGTGGTTGGTGTTCCCTGTGCAGCAGACATTTTCTCCTGAAATGCATAGAATGCTTGACTTTTTCCTTCTATTTTTTTTTTCAATTCTTTGAATTTGATTTTCTAGTTCAAAGATAAGTATATTCAGGTGCATGTCAGTGGTGAAACAGCTCTTGGCAGTCAGGGTGAGGTCCCTGCCTCTGAACATTGTGCACTGATTCTGCCTCCTTGTTACTTACCCCCAGTCCTGGCAGACAGTACAATCAGCCTCTTGTGGCTTGCCAGTGAAATTTAAGTAATGGGTCAGCCTTTCCAATGCTTCCCTCTTAGTCAGGAAGTTCGCCCGTGAATCTAACCTAAATCTCATCTGCTGCATTTTAAATCCTCACCTGCTGCTGGTTCCTCCCAGCAAAGTGGAGCAGAACAGAACTGCACACCATCTTCAAGCAGTCCAGCTTAACTCGGTCCACCAGCCTTATGTTACCCTGGAGGAAACTTGAGGGGCTCTGGCTAATGCTGTCAAGATTGGGAGGGCGCTCTCCGCATCAAGTTGCTGCTGATAACGCCAGGTAGGGTTTCTGCATCCCAGAGAGGCCATCTTGTAGAGGGCATCATCCAGACCTCCCCTGCTTTCTACAGAGCTTGTGGGACAGTTATTGCGCAGAGCGGTGCAAGATGCTGTAAGTCTATCAGATTCATTCTCTGGGAAAAGATGTGATTGGGGCAGCTGGTAGACTGTCTCCCAAGCTATCTGACTGAGCTGTCGGTGTACACTGAAGAAGGATGCTCCCTAAAGGGAAGGCCATCAGGTTCATTTTGGTCTTGGACAGCTCTTGCAAGTTTAAGAGGATGGTTCCAGCCTGGGCCACCTACCCTTGCCAAATAGCATCTGGGACTAGGCTGGGCTGCCTTTCTTAGCCAGTGTCCTTCATTAGGAGACACCAGCTTTCTGTCCAGAGAGATGACATGCAGAAAGCTGTAACTTCGAGGGCAGCCAGAGTGCCCTTCGTTGCCCACTTGGGCATTTTAGAATTGACTGGCAACAGCCCCATCAGGATGGAGTCAGTCTCTGAGGATAGAATCCAGGATTGGAGGCCCCCCAGCCCCTGTCGGGTTACCTGTTATATCATTGTCCTCAGAGACCTGGCCTAGCCTGCCTGGCCTCCTCCAGCTGCCCTTCCCCTCCTTGGCACCAGCAGATCCCATCTCCTTGTGAACACACTGATGCTGTGTTTGGGCGAATGGTCCTAAAAGGAGACGCTTAGTTCTTACAATGTGCTGTTCCCTCCTTCAGTGCCTGGCTCAGTGTAAGGCTGGGCTGAAATAAAACCAGCACCTCAGAGGCAAACCAGTGTCTCCTGTGCACCCAACTTAGTCAGCCTTACCAGGCCGCTGTCACTCCTCCTTTTAAGTGCACGCCTTTCTGCCTCCTTTCATTGTCAGCCCAGATTCATTTTGATGCTGAGTGTTCCTGGTGCTTAGCTTCAAGTTAGAGCCCAAGATCCCCGCTGCAAGGTCTGCACCCATAAATGCTTTCTCTGGCTATTGGGGTAGATGCCCAGGAGCTAGTGCAGAGGTTCTGTTTTTGGGTATCATTAAAAAAAAAATCACAGGTGGTCCTAATGTGCTCGAATTTTCCTAAAGTTAAGAGCGAGTCGTGCCGGCCACATCCCATCAACACTATCCTTTATGGGAAGACGAGCGTCTGAAAACCAAGATGCCTCAGCAGAAGTTTGTTTCATATCAGCTTGGGAAGCAGAAGGGGGAGTGATAGACGAGAGCGTATGCCTAGACTTTGCTGTTGGGTCAGCTTGCTGGGAGGCCTTTGTGAGACCCTGTGAAGGCTGTGTCACTCACCTGATAATTGAGCAGGTGATGTGAGCAGGGTGAGGATGCTTAGTTCAGGGCAAAGGGCGAGGAAGAAGTAGAATATACATTTGCCCCGTGTGGCTCTTCAGCCAGGAGTCTCCTCCCTTCCTTTTTTCTTTTCTTTCTTTTCTTTCTTAGCTCTTTGGAGGGTAGGATAAAGCTGTAATACCAGACTGTAAGTATTTGATTTGCACCTTAGAGAAAAGACAAGTCAAAGGATGGGGTGCCTGCAGCCTCTTCCACCCCGAGGCTCAGGTGAGCCAGTTTCCTGGAGAATGTTGTGGATACTTTCCCCAAAGGAGGTAGCAGGGGCAAGTCACTGCTGGGGTGGACAAAAAGCCCCCCTGCCATGCTTGGGTGTGTCCACAGTGTCTTTCAGTGACTAGCTCATGGCTGGAGCATCCATCCTTCTTCACCCTCTCTGGGTGTGTGTGTCTGGAGCTTTGCTCTGTGAGGGCTGTTGGTGGGGTGGGGGGTGGGGGGGGCAGCTGTTCCTTTTATCTGCCAGGCTGCCTGCCCTGTCTGGTTTGCAAAGCTAGCATTTCCTAGAGAAAGCTCTCTCCATCTCTAGGCTAGCAGTGGGGTGACAATGTTCCCCAGAGTTGCAAATTTTGCTTAGAAAGATTAAGAGTCACCTGCTCGTTCAGACTGCAGTTTGCTGACTATCTGCAACCGATGCCCCGGGTGATGGTGACAACTGTAGACTTTTAGGAACAGAGTTTATATTTTAGTAAGACTGTAAGGTCATTGTTAGGGCACAAGAATGTTTGAGACTTACCAGGTCACCCCCTGCCCCCATCTTGTTTTAGAGTAGAGAAATGCAATAGTGCTTAATTTGCCCAGGAATCCGGAAGACTTATGCCATGACATCAAATTTGCACACTGCTCATACCTTTGAGAAGCCTGGCCCATCTTTCTTCTCTAGTTTGCTGAGATCACTGTCTGGAAACAGATTATTCCCTGTTGTGGGGGATCTGTTCTTTACACCAAGAAATGGCTTGAGACATATACTAGCAGCCCCTCCTACCTGTAAGTATGAAAAATGCTTCCATGTTGCCAGACAGCCTCTGGGTGCAGAATCATCCCAGTCAAGACCACTGGGGCCATGGCTCGAGCTGTTTCCCGATAGCTTTATGTTTGGAGATTGTACTTTTATAATGTGCGTAACTGGCTCCTTCCCGGCTTGGCTAACACTCGGGTTGCTCATATAAATAGAAATCACACCGCATATGAGCGTTCCTCTCATCTGCATCTTGGCCCATGCAGGACGGCATAAGTCAGTTTGGAAAGAGCGCTTGCTTTGGAGTCTAGGCTGTGGCTTCCCTGCCAGCCCTGGGTTTCCCAGCTGTGCGATCTTGGGCAAGTTGCTTAGTCTTCTCCAGTGCCTTGTTTTAGTTGATTATGATGAAAAGAAATGTTTGTTGTCAAGGAGAATGAAGTGACACCTTGCATGTGAGAATGTTTATAAAACATTACTCATCTATTAAGTGGTAATGATAAAATTCAGGTCTAATTGCCAGCACTTGAGATTCCTTAGGTAGGAAAGGGCAGATCTCAGCACAGTGAGTCTAGCTGTGAATTGGCCAAGTGTATTACCCTTCATCTTCTGCCCACGGAGTCTGATCCTTTCCCTTCTCACCTTCAATTTGCCTTTCCTCTCCTCCCAGGTGGCTGTTGCAAGGCCTTCTGGGCCCCACTGTCTTGCAAGACTAGTCAGTTGGTTTTTCCTTTTACTTACAGAAGCCAGTTTTTATCTTTTGTTATTTATTTTTCTTTTTTTTAAACAATTATTTATTTATTATGCATACAGTATACAGAAGAGGGCACCAGATGTCATTATAGATGGTTGTGAGCCACCATGTGGTTGCTGGGAATTGAACTCAGGACCTCTGGAAGAACAGTCAGTGCTCTTAACCTCTGAGCCATCTCTCTAGCCCCCTTATTTTTCTTTTTATGGTAAGTTTCTGAAGGACTGTCAAATGTCTTATCACCTACCCCCCACCCCATTGCATTCACAGAGGGTCAGGTGAGAAGCCAGCATGAGCCTGCATAGAAACTCCTAGATGAACTCTGAGAAGACCCAGGTAGTGCAATCTTCCCATTTATAGATGAAAACCAGCCCAGAGGTGGCACACATCCAGTGTCACAGAACAGGGTGGGACAAAGGACCAGGTTCTCCAGGTTCTAAGGCTCTGGTGTGACATTTGTACCGTCCAGCTGCTGCATCAAATAGTGGGGTGGGTCAGGAAGGACATGCAGGCTGCTGTAGCTGCTTTCAAGGCCATGAATGAGTAGGTCTGTGAACCAGTCTTGCTCTCAGGAACTTAGGAATGGAGTTTTATCAGAATATACATAACACGTCCATGATTGTCTTTGATTCTCAGAACATCTCAAAGGGGAAAGGCAAGAATGTAAAAGGGTTCCAGTTGTTGTGAGGATGCCTGGCAAAAATAATGGCCAGAGGAGCTGAAATCTTCTTTTCATTTTTCCCATATTCTCAGACCTGGCCTTAGTTGGGGTTACTATTGCTGTGATGAAGCACAGCTAAAAGCAGTGTTGGGAGAGAAAAGGTGATTTGGTTTATGTATCTTGAATCACAGTCCACTGAGGGAAGCCAGGGCAGGAATTCAAAGCTCTTGGAAGCAGGAGCTGATGCAGGGGCCATGGAGGAGTGCTATTTACTGGTTTGTTCCTCAAGGCTTGCTCAGTCTCCTCTCTAGTCGAATCCAGGACCACCAACCCAGGGATGGCACCATCCTCAATTAAAAAGTGCCCTTCAGGCTTGCCATCTGTCCGGTCTTCTGGAGGCATTTTCTCAGCAGAGCTTCCCCCCTGTCAGGTGACTGTAGCTTATGTCAAGTTGACGGAAACACTAGCCAGCACATTTGGCCAGTTTCTTCCACTGAGACTTGCTCTGATAATGTGGCTAGTCATATTAATGAGTAGTATGACTAATATTTATTGTTGAGTGCTTATGCCAATGCACATGTGGATAGCCATTATTTCACACCTCATTTCGTTCATCCAAACACCTCACAGAGAAGGCATCATGCTCTCTCCATTTTGAAAGTGAGGAAACAGGTTGAATGGCATATTCAATGTCACACAGTAGGAGAAATGAGAACCGGATCCCCTCCATGATGTCCATGAAGCCTAAATGGCGTCATTCCTGCTTTACAGTTATAGTACCCCACCTGCAGTTCAGCTCCACTCATCAGTAGATGCTGATAGGTCCTACGTTAGCGTGCCTCAGTTGTTTTCACAAAATGCTGGGTGGCTTAAACAACATAAATGTATGTTTTCAGCCTGGTGGCTAATACTCAAAGGTGTCAGTATGTTTGTCCTCAGAGACCTGTGTCCTTGGCTTGCAGACTGTGGCCACTTACCGTCTTCTAGTTATCAGCTCCTCTTCATCTCATAAGAGCCCCATCATATGCATTAGGACTTGTTTGTGTTGAGACATGGTCTTAAACTGCTGTCCAGGCTGGTCTTGACCTTTCCAGCTCAAGCCATCTCCTTGCTCTATTTTTGTGAGCAGCTGGGTCTTCTATGTACTATGTACTGAGTTCTAGGACAGTCAGAGCTACGTAGTGAGACCCTGTATTGGGGGACAGGGGAAGAAGGTGAACTGTAAGTTCTGAGCTCAGGGGGGTCTGACTTACACCCAGTGCTTGATCCATGGCCCCCAGGGTTCTGGGGAGTAACAGAGCCGGGTAAAGTCCATCCACCACTGAGAACTGATTCTCTCAGTCCGCTTCTCTGAGGATATTTTTGCTTGTCTGTCCCCTTGGAGGGCATGCTCAAAGGAGTTGCTGGCGGCTATTTCTTACAGATGTGGAGGACTGTGTCCCTCTGGGTAACCTACTATTGTTGAGTGTGGATGGAGGCTGAAATCGCTTAAAGGGAATTGCCCAACAGATGCTCTGGGTCAAGGTGACCTTGAGGAAAGTAGTTTTAAACTCATTTTCACTAGGATAGAAGCATTACTTCAGTGTACAGAAGTTGGAGAATAAAGAAATTGGACACTGGCACAATGGTTCAATGGTCAAGGGTGCCTGCTCTCCTTACAGAGGACCCAGGTTCAGTTCTCAGCATCACACGGCAGCTCACAGTTCCATGAGGTCTAACACACACTTCTGGCTTCTGCACGTACCAGATATGCCAGGCAGAAAGGAAAAATATTTATACGTATAAGACAATAAATTGGAAGGGAAAGGAAGGGCAGGGCACTGGAGAGATAGGTTAGTGGTTAAGAATGAGGAATGTTCTTTCTTACAGAGGACCCATATCAGGTGGTGCACAGCCATCTTTAACTAAAGCTCTAAGGCATACCATGCCTTCTTCTGGACTCCTGTGTGTGCCTGCACTCACACGCACTCCGTTAAAGAAAATCTTGGTTTTTGTTTGTTTGTTTTTTTTTTTTTTTTTTTTTTTAAAAAAAAAAAAGGATACTAGACTTGGTGATACAAAACATACTCTTAGCCCTTAGGAGGCAGAGGCAGGAGAATTGTTATAAATACTAGGTCAGCCAGGGATACATAGCAAGACCCCACCTCAAAAGCTCAAAACAATGAAACAATTAAGTAAATAAATAGGTGCATTCATTTTCATTTCACTCTATGTGCCTTCTGGAGCTTCAGGAAAAGGCTGGGAAGGCATTCCTGTAGATTTAGGCGTCCTTGATATGGTTCAGTGTGGCAAGGCGCAGGGCACAATGCGCAAGCTGCCTTCAGCCCCTGTACGCACAGTCCCATGCTTTCCCTAGCTGCGTGTGTCGGCCTCACTTGTCTAAACATTTCCGGTACACCCCCATCTTAAAGGCCAAAGCCCTTTGCAAGCAGTTTGTACAAAATGGATTTATGAATTTTAATTCTTACATAAGTAGCAGGTGGCAGAGCACCAAATTATCACTGTGGTGATTATGGGTAACTTACATCTTTATGGCTCCCCTCCCTCCTTATTCTGCTCCTTCCACTTCTTCTTCCTTCTCCTGAGTGTCTGAGGATGGCCTTGAACCTGTGATTCTCCCACCTCTATTTTCTAGATGCTGGAATTAGAGGTGTGTACAACACTCCTGGTGTATGTGTTGCTAAAGATCAATCCAGGGCCTGTATATACTAGGCAAGCCCTCTGCTAACTGAGCCACCCCCATCCCCTTACCCCTCTTCCCCCCCACCCTTCACCTCCCACCCCTGCCTGCTTTATTTTCTGAATTTACCACAATGATATTCACAGAAGCAGGCAGAAGAAATAGTATCCATAATTTCAGAATTGATATTCTTGATCGCCTTTTATCCATTCATTTCTTATGTTTCATAAACATAGTTGAGGGTATGTGTGAGAAGAGAGCATTATAATTTTAGAATTAACATTCTTGATCTGCTTTTTTCCCTTTCTTTTTTTCTTTTATTCTTTCCTGTTTTTTTTTTTTTTTTTTTGAGACAGGGTTTCTCTGTGTAACAGTCCTGGCTATCCTGGAACTCACTCTGTAAACTAGGCTGACCTCGAACTCACAGAGATCCACCACCTGCCTCTGCCTCCCAAGTGCTGGGGTTAAAGGTATGTGCTGCTACTGCCCAGCTATCCATTTATTTCTTGTATTTCATAAACATACTTGAGGGTGAGGGTGTGTGCATGCATGTGTATTTTTAATTATTTGATAACTTCATGTATATAATGCATTTTTAATCTATTCACCCCCGCCCGCCCTCATGTTTCCCTCTCTGGACCCCTTTTTTCTGTCAACTTTTTCCACTACTTTCATGCCTTTTATTTTATTTCTTATGATTCATGGAGTTTAATTAGTGCTGCTTGTGTGAGCATGAGCAATTCACTAGTGGGTATAACACTGAGAAAAGTAATTCCCCTTCCTTCTCTCAACTGCCAACTGCTCGGTTAGGGGTGGGGCCTTAGAGCCCTTTCTCTTGTTCTTGCTGGAATGTTGACAGCTTGGTCTTGTGCAGGGAGCCACAGCTCCTATGAGTTCAGGAGTGTAATGACCGTGTCCAATCCAGGCAGTGTTTCACAGCACTGCCCCGGAGCCTCCAGCTCTTAAATCTTTCCATTCCCCTCTTTCAGGATGCGCTGGGCCTTGGTATGTAGATGTGAGAAGAGAAAGGAGAAAGGGAAGTGTCCTGTTTAGGGCCCAGTACTCAACAGTCACTTATTCTCAGAACTTTGACTACTTACGAGTCTCTATATTAACCATTGCCCACTCCAAAAAGGAGCTTTTCTGATCAAGGTTGAAGCTGGAATAATCATAGGGAATAAACACTTAGAAGGCAGTTTAACTTTTTTTTATTTATTTATTTATTTTAGATTTGTTTATTATGTATACAGTATTCTACTAGGTCTCGTTATAGATGGCTGTGAGCCACCATGTGGTTGTTGGGAATTGAACTCAGGACCTCTGGAAGAGCAACCAGTGATCTTAACCTCTGAGCCATCTCTCTAGCCTGAAGGCAGTTTAACAATAAGTTCATTTAGAAGACAATAATGGTAGGTTCCCTCCACTCTAGCAGTTATGGTTTACAGTACCAGGCACAAATTCCTCCTAAGGAGCAGGCCTCAAATCTAATCAGAAAGTGGTTGGCTACTCTGATAGCAATCATGCCACTATTGCCACAGTGAACACATCTTCCCTGCCAGGTTGGTATTGTAATACGAAGGATCCAGTGCTGGGTCATGTGGCTTCTCTCCGCCCATCAGTCTGCTAGCACACTCTAGCACCATAGAGGCCTGACCATGGGAGGAAACCTCCATCTCAGCTCTAGCTTGATTTCCCATGTCCTGCAGTCGAAGTGGATGGTGTCCTGAGTCTTGCCATCTCAGAGGTTACATTTTAGAAAAAGTATGGATCTTGCTTGATTTTCACTACATAAACATTTAAGCTTGAAATCTGTAGATTATTCAATCAAATAGAAACACCATATTTGGCATAGCCCTTTTTCGAGGGTCAGGCACATAGGTAATGTTCATTCTTTCACTGTAAAAGCAGTGTAAACCATGCTAACCAACTTATGAAACAGACTGTAGACATGTTGACCTGGAAAAATATTATGATGGAATTTGAGGTTTTATATTCTGATGACTGAGCACTTGATTGTGACTAGTGAATGTGGGACATAAATATAGCAATGTATTCCTATAGAATTGTCTGTAACTTCAATAAATGCTAACAGGAGAAAAACAAGGATTAGTATTTTTTTAATATGGAACACTTCAAAATTTGCATGTTATCCTTCCCTGTATTCTTCCAGTTTTAGTATATCTGCTGCTATATTTTTAAAATAGTTATTTTATCTTATGTGAATGGATTTTTGCATGCATCTAAGTGAGTGCAATGCCCATGGAGGCCAGAAGAGGCATCACATCCCCAGAGCTAGAGTTGCGGATATTTGTTAGCAGCTATGTGGGTGCTGGGAACTGAACCTAGGTCCTCTGCAAGAACAACTATTCTTAACTGCTGAGATATCTCTCCAGCCCAAGGAACAAGGGGATTATTTTTAAGGCAGAGACAGCTTGTTCTGAGAGACTTCAGAAGAGATTGAAAGGTGCAAGTCCATCATATATTGGCAGCTTCAAGGGCATGGGAAGGATTTGCCCTTTCACCTGTTAAAAACACCAGGATAAACAGTGGTTTACACAGTTGTGCAGCAGAGATGTAGAGCTTGCTCTGGCTTTTGACCTTGCTGACCAGTCAAGTGGCAGCAATACATTCTGGGTCCCCAAAGCAGGGACCCAGTAGTAGGAAGAACAAATACAAGAAGGCTGATTGCTCTTTCACTCTGCACTGAACAAATAAATGGCCTCTGGAACATGTCAATTTGTGGGAGGCCAGACAGCTCTCTCCTTCTTTGTGGCTTGACTCTTCTTTGGGTGTGAAATGGCAAATCGCCTTTCTCTGTGAAGTGCCTCTTGTTATTCTTACCTTCATCAATGTACGATTTGGACCTTGTCAAGAACAGCCTCCATGTGAAGCCACAGCTCTTCTTCCCTTTCTGCGCTGAACTGTTTACATGCCAAGCAGCTTGCATAAAGGAGGCCTTTCCCTCCTCACTCACAACTTGAAGAGGGAAGCAGCGTCCTATCGGACCCATAGCAAGGAGGAAACAAACTTAACAGAGATGTCTGTGCCATGCAGTGGATTTGGAGGGTTGTGCAAGCTGAGCTAACCAGTGCACTGCAGATCTCACCTTTCCCAGGAGCCTCTGGGGAAGGGGGTGGAGGTTGCCGCAGCATGTCTGTGGAGGTCAGTGAACTGCTTGCAAGAGTCAGTGATCTCCTTTTATCTTGTGGGTTCCAGGGTTGATCTCCGGTCACCATGTTGGATGTCAAGTGTCCTCACCACTGAGCCGTCTTGTTAGCCTACTCAAGCTATTCCAAACAGAAATTCGGGGCTTAATTCAGTGGGTTCAGTATTGAATTCAAAACTGACTGACAGGGATAGACAAAAGAAGATGGAAGATGGGTGATTCTAACTGCAGGTCTCTGCCCCTCCACTTCGTCTCTAAGCTCTCCCTGTCCTGTGTTCTTAGCTTCTCTTCTGCCGGTCTTAGCATCTCCCTGTGTGTTGACCTGTTTCAAAGGATTTATGGGTTACAAAGTGTTAGTCACTGGTTAGCCTGTGTGCCCAGCTGTGTGTTAGACACACTGTTTCCCAGTACTCCCTCTCTGGGAGTTAGATTGCTATCTGCATGAAAATCAGAAATATAAAGCTCATAAAAGGTGACTTGCTTAGGACAAGTTCAGCTATAAAAGACATTTGAATTCAGATATTGGCCCATTTCAGAGGACTTACAATATATTTTTAAGATTTACTTATTTTTATTTTTGTGCTTGAGTATTTTGCCTACATGTGTTATTTGTATAACATGTGTGCAGAGTGTCCTCAGAGATCCCCTGAGACTAGAGTTAACAGCTGTTAAGTCAGTGCATGGTTGTTAGGAATCCAGGTCTTCTGGAAGGACAGCCAGTGCTTTTTACTGCTGAGCCATCTCTCCAGCCCCTAAAGCTTCGCTGGGCTAAATAAGATATCTGAATGTTGATTGAGCACACAGGAAGATGCTCAAGGAAGGCCATTAGCCATTGATGAAAGTGATGACACTTTACACACAGATGTCTCTGCAGTAGTCCTGCTATCTGCTGGTATGTGTCTCCAGACTCCAATACTACCTTAAGTCACAGATGGTACTCACCACCACCATCACCCCACAGGGATGGTGAACCTAGAAATCCTGTGCCTCTCCCCTCGTGCCCTGAAGTGCCACCACATAGCCCCAGAGTACAGCCACCTGCCCTCCCACACCCTGCAGGCTCCTTCCCATCACTACTCTGCTGTTTCTTTCTGGGACAGGGTCTCTGTGTGTAGCCCAGGCTGACCTGGAGCTTGTGATTCTCCCCAGGTGGCTGGGGGTCTTGGATATGTCCCATTATGTCTAAGTTTGCATCACTTTCCTTGCTGCTTGGGGCTAATACTAAGTAAAGCATGGTTTACTGGAACATAAAGTGTTGTGATCGGAGAACCAAGATGGGCAGGTCCCATATACAACATGGATATGATGGACAAAGAGTGGTTCACATCTGGGGTAGGATGAAGCAGACAGTTCAAGATTTTATTACATGATTTAGGAAGCGAATGACTTCAAACTTAGGAATTTTTTATTTTTAAAAATTTTCTGTTTAACATTTTGGGATCATAGTTGAGAGTCAGTGCCTGAAAACATGGAAGGTGAAAGCTCAGATTGGAGCCATCTACATTTTATCTATTTATTGTTTGTTTGTTGTTCGGTTTTTGGTTTTCCAGACAGGGTTTCTCTGTGTAACGATCCTGGCTGTCCTGAAACTCAATTTGTAGACCAGGCTGACCTGAAACTCAGAGTTCTGTCTGCCTCTGCCTCTTATGTGCTGTGATTAAAGGCGTGTACCACCCACGTTCCACACTTTAAAGATGATGGTTTATGTGGGGGAACCACTGAGGAAGCCAGCCGGATGCTTCTCAAAAGTTTAAATGTATAATTTCCATAAAACTAATGAATTCACTCCCAGGAGGATGTGAGTTCCCACAGAAACTTCAGTTGCTCACAGCAGCATTATCTACAACATCTAAAAGTGAGTAGAGTTTAACCCAGATGTCTACCCGCTGGGCGAAAAAAATATGGTATAGCTCTGTACAATGGAATATTAGTTAACAATGAAAAGGAGCAAAATATTGAGAATCTATAAGGATGAGCCTTAAAAGGTTTATTCTTTTAGAAAAATATTTATCTATTTATTATGTATACAGTATACAGAGAGGGCACCAGATCTCATTATAGATGGTTGTGAGGCACCATGTGGTTGCTGGGAATTGAACTCAGGACCTCTGGAAGAACAGTCAGTGCGCTTAACCTCTGAGCCATCTCTCCAGCCCAAAAGGTTTATTCTAAGTGAAGGAGACCAGTCACGAAAGATGATATAGCGTATGATTCTGCTAATATCAGAAGAGGAAAAGCTTATGAAGATTGAAAGTAGATTAATTGTTGCCCAGGGGTGGAATAAGGAGGTGATGGCTAAAAAGTTGGGCAGAAGGCCTTTCTGATTTTATTTTTTAAGACAGGGTCTTACTGTTACCCAGGCTGGTCTTCTATTCAAGTGGTCCTGTGTCTTAGCCCTCCTTAGCTGTGTCTATAGACATAGGGCAAGGTACCAGTGTGAGATGGGGTGTGTTCTCAGGGGGACAAACTGATTGGCATGATGACTGTACCACTCTGAACATACTCAAAGCTGTTACACAGAACTTGGAAAATGGCAACTTGGTTCATTTGTGAAGTGTATCTCCATAACGCTGTCCTCTGTGCTCCCTCCACCTCAGCAAGCATGCTGGAAAGGGCCCCTGCACTCACCCGAACGCTGAGTGGCTAATGGTAGAATTAAGAACAGAATGCTTAAGTCCCACACAATTTTTAAAAACTTTTAGTTCTTATTAGTTCAGTCTTAACAGTGTCTACAAGGGGGAAAGAGCTTGCTTTCGCACAAAATTAAATATTTAGCTCTCAGATGATTGTGTCAGTGGACCTAGCAGTAATATTACTCCCCTCAGCAGTTCTCCGTTTCTAGGGTTTTTTTCCTAAGGGCTGCATATTACTTTTTCTAAATAACAAGCAAAAAAAAAACTTTCATGCAATATATGTTCCATTGGGCTATGCATGGCCTCTGCATGGTGAGCAGCTTAAAAATTAAATTTAGAATTTCTATTCTCGGAAAATAGTTTTCTTAGGGAAAGAGGGAAAAAAAGGTGATCTCATAGGTGACTGTCCACAAACTGAGTCCTACTTTGGAGCCTCTCGCCTGTTATCTTCTCCTTTTCCCTGCCCTGCCAGACCACTCAGGACCTTGATCAGTTCTTCTCACCACTTTGATTTGTATAAATTTGTGTGATGGCGGTGTAGCTGAGTGGTGAGGTTAAGAGGAGATGTAACACTAGATTTCAGGAAAGAAATGTCAGTGCCTGTGCTCCTGAGACTTAGTTTCACTGTATTGTCCAAGCATGCTTGTTTAGACCAGTATTGCATACTCATCATGTTTGAGAGAGGAATGTATAGTAATGCAGTCAGAATCCAGCTGAAGGCTTACAGCTGTGAGAGCTGAAATATCCACAGTTCCTTCCTATTACATAGAACGTTGGTAGCATGCAATATGACCTGTGTTTCTTGGGCTCATGGATAGCATCTCTGGGGCTTCAAAGCAAGGGTATTTAGTCTTTGTGCCATGGTGGAGGAAATAGAGGGCAGCTGCACTGAGAGCCTGCTCCATGCACCTCATCTGCTAAAACACCAACACTTCCCTGCCTGCCCATAGCCCTGTGGCTCCCTGTTCTACCCAAGACCCCAGAGCAAGATTCTGGTCCTGACCTTAGGCTTACAAAGGTACTTTCGCTTTAACAAGTCACCTTTCCCAAGATTTCCTCCATCTCATTAAGAACAGTGTGTATCTGTGTCTGTTCAAAGATGCAGGCATTACTGTGGACAGTGGAGGTAAGAGAACAACTGTGAGGAGTGAATCTTCCTCCATGTGAGTTCTGGGTGTCAGGCTTGCCAGCAAATGCCTATCAGCTAAGCCACCTCACTGGCCAACATCGAGGTTTTCTATCTAGCCTTGCATTTATTTCAAAGGCTTTTAAAATAACAAATGTTTTCCAATAATACCCAGCCTCTTGTCCCCACTCCACCATTCCAACATCCTCCTGGAAGTTCACATAGAACAGAGTGAGCAATTCATGAGATTTAGTGGTCCTGCAGACCAGGAGCTGTACAAAGGGTTCTATAAAGTAAGAAGTTATGCAGGAGGTGTTAGGATAATCCAAGTAAGAGAATCAAGGGCCTGAGTCTAGGATGGAGGATGCAGAGAAGCCAGCAGATGGGCGACATAATTCATAGGAAGAGAGGACCAGGCCTCCTTTGTTACTTGGGGCAACATAATAGTGGCTTTGTTTCATTGTTGTTATTGACAACCTATATGCAAATATATAAAATCATTATTGCCTCTCACTGACTCGCTTTACAGTGGCCTTCCTACTTCTGTCTTTCAGGTAGGAAGGATCTAGAGAAGGTAAAAAACTAGCCCCATCACAAAGGATGCACCGCAGGAATCTAGATCTGTTCTGTACAAAGGCTATTGAGCATCAAGCCTAATGAAAGTGGATCAGACCTTTTGAATTTATGATTGAAATAAAAATAGCTAGAACCCTGTTCTCAGTCATAGCCAGAAAATTAAATTGGAATGTTTATACAGCTTTATGATGTTGGATCAAATATCCAGACAAATCTAAATTTATGAGCTCTGTAAAATCTGAGTTGTTGAGAAGGCTGGAGACTGGGCTTTGGGGATGTAGGGATAGGGTCATGTGACTTGGTAAAAATGTTTTTGAATTCCTAAACTGTTCCTGGTTATGTATTTCTAG
The DNA here is from genome assembly GCA_004025045.1 of Sigmodon hispidus. Lineage (NCBI taxonomy): Eukaryota > Metazoa > Chordata > Mammalia > Rodentia > Cricetidae > Sigmodon > Sigmodon hispidus. The sequence continues at coordinate 188,001 of PVIH01000415.1, read as the reverse complement.
ATGACATTATCTGGATATTTTCTTTCAAAAAAAAAAAAAAAAAAGCCCTAATTAAAATTTCTATTGTCTTTGCCACAAAGGAAGGAAGACTTTGGGTGGTTGTCATGGTGATGACTGAATACACCAGGAGTGGGTAGTGATTGCTACCCAGAGCCCTAAAATGAGCACTTGCCATTTTCCTTACTCCCTGAGAGGCCTTCAGGACCAAACAGCATATTTCCTTAATCGCCTTTTAAATTCACATTTGAGCCACATGTGTGACTGTGGGGCAGGGCCCTCCTACGACAGCCACAGTTGCAGTCATGAAGGCTCAATCCTGTTCTAATTGCTCTCTGTTCCCAAAGCAAAAAGCAGAATATGCAAGGTGCTCATGAGTATGCACAGAAGGTAATCAGCAAGCAGCAGCTTTCCTAGGTCACTGAGGGCAGACGTGCTTCATCCCCACACCCACAGCCATTCTCTTACAGGAACTCAGGATGAGGAGATATTGAATGGCATCTCTGTGGCCACCGTGCAGCATGTTGGCCTGTCTGACTGGATGTGGTAGAAGAAGGAATGATGAAACATGGGGCATGCTGTTATGAGATGACTTTTCCAGTGGAAGGGAAACAGTCCAGTAGGAGCAAATAGCTTTTCTATGTTTCATTTAACATAGAAGTAAGTAAAACAATACTTCTTTCTTGTTCTTCTTACCCCAACCCCCTGTGTGTGTGTGTGTGTGTGTGTGTGTGTGTTGTGGCACTCACCTTAGGTGTTATTCCTCAGATACTGTGCTCTTTGTGTTTTGAACCTTGACTGATGCTCACTGATGCCCAGACTGGCCTGATGGGTGGTGGGTGAGCTTCAGGGATCCCTCTGCCTTTCTTTCTTTGGCTCTGATATTACAAGAGCACTACCACACCTGGCTTTTACATGGATGCTGGGCATTGAATCCTGGATCTTTTGCCTGTGTAACAAATACTTCACTGACACTTAGCAACCCTCAGCCATATTTATTTATTTTTGAAATGACATCTCATAATATTGCTCAGACTGACCTCAAACTCCTGGGCCCAAGCAGCTGGGACTATAGATGTGTGCCATTGCACAGATCCCCATTTCTCCTTTAGACAGTTCTGATAAGTTCTCTTCTTGGCTTACCCAATTCCCAGATAACCCCAGGAAAAGGTAGACTTTTGCAGGTTTACAGATGGCTTTTCTTGTCTTACTGTGTGACTGGTAGGCTCAGCTTCTTCAAGTGAGTATAGTGACCATGGCCATCTGCCTCTATACATCAGCCAGGATGTTGCTCATGATTTGCTTTCTTCTTCAGTGGCAGACTTTCCCTTGGAGTTCTCTGTTGTTGGTTCATTGATTAATAGGCACTTGAGGAATTGCAGGGAGGCATTTAACATGCATCAGATACCATCACTCAGCAGAGAAAGCTATTCACTGAGCAAGCTCTGTGCTGTCTGTGTCCTTCCCTGCCTACACAATTTGACACTGGGGAATGGAACTTGGATTGGGAACGGCTTGATTTCAGTGTGTGATTCAGAGGCAATGATGTGCAGCTATAGAGTGGGAGGTGCTAGGAAGGATGCTATATGTATTCATTTCTCTCTCTCTCTTTTGTTTTTTAGCACAGGTTTGTGTGTGTGTGTGTGTGTGTGTGTGTGTGTGCGCGTGCGTGCGCGCGCGCATGCATAACAGTCCTGAGTGTCCTAGAACTTGCTTTGTAGATCAGGCTGACCTTGAACTCACAAAGATCCACCTGCTTTTGCCTCCCTAGTGCTGAGATTAAAGGCATGTGCCACCATGGCCAGGCTCATGGTTTTACACAAGCCTCTTCAAAAGCAGGAATTCTAGGGTTGGAGAGATGGCTCAGACAGAGGTTAGGAGCACAGTCTGCTCTTCCAGAGGATCTGGGCTCAGTTCCTAGCACCCACACAGCAGCTCACAGCTGTCTGGAGCTCCAGCTCTAGACAATTTCACATCCTCACACAGACATAAGTGCAGACAAAATAACAGTGCACACAAAATAAAAAATAACCAAGTCATAAAACAAAACAACAAAAACCAGGCAAGAATCCTTGCTAGTGAAAACCATCATCAAATTCTGGACTCTTATCTGCATTGCATCCAAGGATGCTGGGGCTTCTGTGGGGCAGGCAGCAGAGGCTGGGAGTTGTTCCCAGAGAGTAGAGAATCTAGTGAGAGCGGCTTATGCTGCCCTCTTGCCTTGACAATATAAAGAACTGATTTTTTTAAATATTTATTTTTATTTTATGTGAATTGGTGTTTTGTCTACGTGTATAACTGTGTAAGGGTGTCAGATCTTGGAACTACAGACAGTTGTGAGCTGCCATGTGGATTCTGGGAATCAAACTCAGGTCCTCCAGAAGAACAGTCAGTGCTCTTAACTGCTGAGCAAGAACTGATTTTTGCCTTGTTGTCTTTTACCGGACAAAAGCTCATATAGTTCATACTATCTCACACTTCATATGTTGTTGTGTATGCTTTTGAATTCTTGATCCTTCTGTTCTACTTCCTGGGTGCTAGGACTAAGGGGTGGGTGCTGAAGTTATAGATGTGCAGCGATGAGCCTGGGGCCTTGTACATGATGGGCAGGCACTCTGCCAAAAGCTGCATCCTCAGCCCTTCCCTTATTGTCTGATGGAGAATAGGCCAACCTTTGACCCTGCCACAAATCTTTTAGGTCAGAGGGCCTAGGTTGAACCTCACTCCAGCCCTCTCCAGCTATATGACCTTCTACAGATCTCTTAGTGGGATTTTTTGTTCTTGTTTATTTTTTATTTTGTTTTGTTTTGGTTATTTTGAAGCTGGGTTTCCCAATGTAACAGCCGTGACTGTCCTGGAACTCACTCTGTAGATCAGACTGGTCTTGAACTCACAGAGATACTCCTGTCTCTGCCTCTGGAGTGCTGGGATTAAAGGTGTGTGCCACCACCCTCTGACTCTCTCAGTGAGTCTTATCCTCAGTTTCTACCATGAAATGAGGAGAACAGTACCTGCTCCTAGGGTTAAATTCAGGAGGGAGGTGCTGGGAATAGAAGGTGATAAAGGATGTGATGTGGGGGCTGGGAGAGAACCTGGGTACAGTTTCCAGCACCCACAACTACCTATAATTCCAACTCCAGGGAAGCCTAACATCTTGACTTCCTTCTGTGGACACCTGTACTCAGGTGCATATACCTTCATGCAGACACACAGAAATATACATAATTAAAAATAATAAAGTAAATCTTTTGAGTATGCTCACTAGAGTTATTGCTCAGGATGCCCATCTTGCATTGGTATCTGTGACTACCAGCAGCCTCCAGTTCTGGCTACCTGTGGGACAAGTCCCATATACCAGCATGGTAGGTCCTCTGCTGAGGATGTGGAGCATCTGCAGGCTTTCTTTAGGGTGGGGCAGTAGACCTCACTAAGAACAGGGCTGCTTCACCTTCGTGCTGCCAGGCACCTCGGTGAAGTTTTCTATGAAGTGCTGGCGCTGCTTGGAACTGAAGTCAGCCCAGTCTGGCCAGTCAAGCTCACTCTCTTTTGTTCCCTCCTCTCTCCTACCCTGTTTAATGTCTTGAAAAATCAAAAGGAAAAAGGAAAGAAATACTAGATTCACGATAGGAAGTTCCGTGAGGGTGTTGTCTGTGTGCTTATGGAGTATGCAGTGGAAACTCTGGGTACCAGGGGTCCCTGTGGGTCAGGCCCTTCTTCCTGCCGTGTTCTCAAACAGGACTCCCTTCCTGAAAGGGCACAACTTAGAAACAGAACAGGAAACTGTTTAGATGGGGGGGTTTCCAGGGTCTTCCTGTCCCACCCTCTTCTAAAGGTAAGATAGGCGGGAGTCTCTCCCTGCTTGGATGTCTGAAATCTGTTTCCTCAGCTGTGAGGTAGAATGGGGGTCCTTCTTCCCAGGGTCCTGCAAGGACCCAGAAGAAGCCTGTCCCTCAGGTTTTCTCTAGAGTCCCTAGACTGTTAATTCTATTGCTGGAAGTCCCTTGGAGTGGGTAATTAGTAAACGGGTTTACCAGGCTGGGGGGGTCCTGTGCAGGGAGCTTAGGCGCTGAGTAACCTGATCACGGGGACTGTCTAGGGTAGAACAACACTGAAGCTGCTACAGGAGGCTCCTCCCATTGGAATGTGGCCCGGCCACTTTATCTCCTACACCCTGATAAACAAAGACCTGTGCTCTCATTCCTGGGGATGTCTCCTAGGCTCTGCGCACCCGCAGGTCAGGGATTCTCAATCTGTGGGTCACAGCCCCTTTAAGGAAGCATCGAACAACCCTTTCACAGGGGTCGCCAAAGGCCACCTGGCAACACATTTACATTACATGTCATAGCAGCAGCAACAGTACAGTTATGAAGTACCAACAATTTTATGGTTGGGCTCGCCACAACCCAAGGAACTGTATTAAAAGGTCACAGCATTGAGGAGGTTGAGAACCATTACCTAGGATCTATGTGCTGATTTTCCCAGGCTCAGCCCGGGGTTGACTGAAGGAAGGGCTGAAGGTCAGGATTTAAGAGGTCGCTGAGAGAGCGCATGTGCACACTTGGGCCTTCCTTGTTCATTTCCTCATTACTCTGCTGTTCCTGCTCGCAAGGTTTTGGGCTGTTTCCTAGATTCTAGAGAGGCACTACTTCCCCTGCCAGAAAAATTTCATGCCCAACGATGTGGAGGTAATTCTAGGAAAAAGGGGAATAAATAAATCTTTACATTTATTTACCATTTATTTTCTTAAGTGTTTGAATGTTTTTCCTGCATATTTGTGTGTGTACCACATGCAGCTCTGGTCCTCAAAGAAGCCAGAAGAGGGCCCTGGCTCCCCCAGCACCGAAGTTCCAATTTCAAACCACCTTGTAGGCTGGGAACTGAACCTAGATCCCCGGAAGAACAGCGAGTACTCTTGGTTGTTGAACCCTTTCTACAGCTCAAAGAGAAGAAGAATCTAGAAAACATCCCTTTATAAGACAGCAGCAAGGTGTGTGCCAGAGGACTTCGCACTTGGTGGCCATAGCCCCACAGTAGGGTGCAGAGGAGACCACATGACCAGAAGAAGCAGTTGGCACTGGACTTCAAGTCTTGCAGTGTGCAGCCTGGAGCCAATGATTTTTGCCTTTCTTGTGGGTTATTTCTAAAATGGCGAGACCTCATAGTGACCACTAGGAATGATATAAACTGTCATCTCCTGTCACAGTGGTCAGAAATGGTGACTGGTACAGAGTTTCCATGGCCTATCAGTGGATACTGGACACTGAAATATGAAAGCTGCACATGGAGAAAATGGGATGGCAGAACCGGCACAAATGGGATTGGTGCCCTTATGAAAGAGGCTCCTTGGGTGCGTGGGTAGCTCCCTGTGATTCCAGATTGGGAAGGCAGAGAGGAGAATCCCGGGAGCAAACTGATGAGTGAGACTAACCATGTCAACAAGCTCCGGGTTAGACTGAGAGATCCCTCTTCAAAAAGAATCAGAGTGACTGAGGATGGCTCCCTATGTTAACACACACACACACACACACACACACACACACACACTCACATATGTGTTTACACGTTCTTACTTGCACACATGATGCACATACATGAACGGAGAAGAAAAGCTTCAGAGAGCTTGTTTGCCACATTCCAGGAAACAGGAGGAGGATCCGTTCATGAGGAAGGGCCTTCACCAAGACAGGGCATCTGTGCAACTGTAATATTAGACTTTCCGGCCTCCAGGAGTGTGAGAAATGAATGTGTGTTGTTTACTCAGTCTTAGGGACTGAGGAAGTGCATGAGGACCTGACTTCATTCTCCCTGTAACAACCGAGTCATGACAGAACTGTCCTGGAACACACCTGCCTCTGCCTCCCTTGTGCCACTATTCAAAGCTGAGATTTGGGGGTGTAGAGGGGATGATCCAATCCCAGTAATGGCAGGATGGGACATGGGTGCGTGAATCTCTTGAAGTTCGCCTACTTGGTGAAGTTCTGGGCCAGTAAGAGACCATGTCTTAAAAGGTGAAAGACACCTGCTGTCCTTTGCCCACACAGCAAACTCACGCATATGCATGCATGTACTCAAAACACATGAGGACATCACAGGAACACACAGAAATAAATATGAACATTTACTATGGAAATTTGGTGTAAGCTTCCTGTGATAAAGGGATTTAGCAAACCCAACACAGCCTCCCTGGAAGCTGGCTTGAGTTCTCATGGTAATTCTATCCAGCCCCTTGCTTCTGCTTTCCCACAAGTACCACTGTGTGCTCATATGGAAGTCACATATGGCAGATATCTCTCCACTTAGATGATTACTCAACAGTGAGTGGTCATAGACTCAAAGGTTCCCAGAACTAGAGAGTAGAAATGACCACCTCAGCCCATGGCAGGCCTGGGATCTCCACTCTTTCCTTACTAATGTGCTTGGTAGGTAGGTTTTAGCTTGGGTTTGAAAATGTGTAGCACCAGTGATGATCAGAGGCCATTCTGACATTATTGGCATTCAACCCATCCACATATCCTAAGGACCTGAATCCAGGGCCTTATGATTGCTAGGCAAGTGCTCAACCACTGAGCTATCCTCCAAGCCCCTGAAACACTTAAAAACATAACAAACTATCTGTTTAGTTGTTCAGCTCTACTTCTTAATAGTCCTTCTGACATGGAGGATAATAGCTGTTGTAGCTACAGTCACTGTTGCTGTGATCAAACATCATGACTAAAAACAACTTGGGGAGGAAAGAGTTTATCACTGCCATTATCAAAGGAAATCGGGACAGGAATTCACACAGGGCTGGAACCTGCATGCAGGAGCTGATGCAATGACCATGGAGGAATGCTGCTTACAGGCTTGCTCAGCCTGTTTTCTTATAGACTTCAGGACCACCAGCCCAGGGATGACACCACCCATAATAGACTGAACCCTCCTCCATCAATCACTAAGAAAATGTCCTATAAGTTTGCCTGCAGCCTGATCTTATGGAAGCATTTCTCAATTGAGGATCCCCCCTTTCAGATGACTCTGGCTTGTGTCAAGTTGACCGTAAAACTTGCCAGCACACTAGCCATGTGCCCAGAGTCTTCCCAGGTCACAAAAAGCTCCAGCTCTTTTAGTGATGAGGACCTGTTTTAGTCCTTCACAGTCCTGGTCCAACTCTTCTGTGTTTGCTCCACTTTTCCATCTGGCTGGTATGTGAGGACCCTGAAGCGGACATGATGTTTGAGTGGGTCCTGGCGAGTTAAAATGTAAGAATATTTAGTCTTGTTTGTTTTGGACTCTATTCTAATGTTGAGTCCAAGGGTATTAGTGCTCCTGCAGTTTTCCCACACTGGACTAATTGGATCTAGAATTAGTTAAAAGCCTCAGAACTAAATGCAGATTGGGTTCTCTGGGCTGTCAGAACAAGGGACCACAAATCCAATGATTCCAAACAACAGAGTTTTGTTCTTTCATTGTCTTAAGCTTCTGGGGGTCAGAAGTCAGCTTGTCAGCAGGCTTGCTTCCATCCTATGCCCCTGCTTCTGCTGGTAGAAGCTGACATCTCCCAGCATTCCCTGGCTCTAGATGTGTCACCCTGGTCTCTGCTTCTGTCTTTAAGTGGCTTCTCTCCTGTGTACACTTGTAGGGCCTCACACCCGGATCTACCTTTCTCCAGTTCTTACGAAGACTTAAGAGTACATACAGAGATTCCCACTTCCGAAAGGTCATTTTTGTGTTTGGGAATGTGAGTGAGTCACTGGAAGATGGATTTTTTTTTTTTTTTTTAAGGCAGGAAATTAATTAAAAACAAGGTAGGATGGGGTTCTCTCCAGTCCTGTTTCCAGGAACTCCTGCTAACTCACGGTTCATAATTACTGTGACCTCCAGCCATTCTCCTAACCTTCCCAGGCCTGTTTCCTCATCTACAGAGCAGAGATTGCAGGACGACAATCTGAGCAGACTTCATCTTGGAACTCTTTGTCCTTCAAAACATTAAATTGTATTTTCAAAGTTCATTCTGGTGTGTACTGGCTTGCCATCTAGCCCTGTATGTATGGACACCAGAGAACCGTCTGCAGGAGCTTGCTCTTCTCTCACCATGTGGATTCCAAGACTGTGTTTACCCACAGAGCCAGCTCTCTGGCCCTCTAAGGTCTGGATATTGTGATTTCTGGAAAGCAGGATTACCCTAATAAGAAAATGAGTCACCCCAATTTGACTTCATAAATGGGGAATTTGCTGCTCTTGACTATCTGTGAAAATCTAAAACAACATTCGTTCCATTCACCTTTGGTGACCCCACCAAAGGTTTGAGCTGGCCCATACTCCCTCCGCTCCATTTCTCACTGTTGGTGGGGGGGACACTACAGGGTTGGAAACTAAGTGGTTTTTAGATATTTATGTATTGAGTGAGTAAATGAAATAAATATACTGAATTTATAGCCATTGTTGGGGACAGATGAGGCATCATCTTTCAGATTATGTCACCTAGTAAGAGTCTTGGGGCTGGAGAGATGGCTCAATGGTTAAGAGCACTGACTGCTTATCTAGAGGACCCATGTTCAATTCCCAGCACCCACATGGCAGCTAACAACTGTCTATAGTATCAAGATCTGGCACCCTCACAAACATGCAGGCAAAATGCCAATGCACATAAAATAATAAAAATATTTTTTAAAAAGAGTGTTTAGAGGTTCTTCCTGAATGCATGATTAGACAGTGGCAACTTTTTTCTATGGCTTTCTGGTGCAGTTTCTGGAACTGGGACCAAGCTATTAGGGGATATATTCTAGCCTGTGTCTAAATGCCATAATCAGTTTTGGGGGAAGCACCTGGTCACAGAGATGCTTTTCTGTCCTTACAGCCCTACCTGCTATCTGGATCACTGGGTGTTCCTCAGTAAGGAAGAGTCTGGTGGTCAGGGTTTAGCTAGCCCAGGCAGGTGTGTGGGTAAGTTCCCATCAGCTACTGAGAGATTCTTCCAAGATATGACAGATATGTAGCTGGTGTTTGCCAGTTTTTGTCATCTCTCTTTGGTTCTTACTCTCATGTCAGATTCTTCTAAACGGGTTTTGCTAAAGGAAGGTTCTTTCTAGTTGTCATTGTTGGTACAAGGTAGAATCTCCACTCCAGCAATTGCATCCAGCCCAAGGTCCAAGGCATATGTCCAAGCACAGCTATGAAGCTGGCCCAATACAGAATTGTAAACTTATTTAAAACATGGTTAGATTATTTTCAAAGACTCCATTGTGAGCTTTGTAGGTAACAGCCTGTGTCTCAAGTGTGGAGGGTGGGGCTCACGGAGCAGTGGAGCTCCTGTGTCTGTGCACTCCGGTTTGTTTCTTAAATACTCATACTCAAAGGCTTAGGCCTTTGTTTTCCATATTCTGGCTGAGCTTTGGATATTAAAAAGAGAGTGTGCGTATGATGACAAATGGGTTCCAAGGTCAACCCTGGGAACAGAGGGTGTGGTGGCAACCACAGTGACCACGATGAGTTGAAGGGTGGGTCTACTTCTCAGTCTTGTAAACATGTTCACATTTCCAAGGTGAATTGGATTTTTCTTAAATGCATATATGACATTTTTGGCTTTTAAAATTCCACTGGATTTTTAACATCATTGGAATTCAGTAAAACTTGTCTTGGGGACATACTAGTTCTCAGTCATCAGTTTGCAATGTCTGCTATGTGTCCGAGTAGGGTGGCATGTGGGATGGGTTACAGGGTTATCTCTGCATAAGGGGTGCTGAGGGCCTGTATATGGAGGCAGATGCTATGGCCATTCTCGTAGATGTGGAAGAGTCTGTGCTATATAAAGTACAAAACAACTTGGAGAACGTGTACGTATCCTCTGTGTGTGTGCATGTGCCACAACAAATGAGGAGGTCAGTGTGTAGACGGAAGTTTTTCTGTGCCTCCCAGGCCTGCAGCCTGAGCAAATCTCTTTCACCCATGGTCCTGTAGCCACTTATAAAATTACTCAGAGACTAATATTAATTACAAACTGTTGGCCTATGGCTCAAGCTCATTACCAACCAGCTCTGACAACTTATAACCCATTTCTATTAATCTATGTCTTGCCACCTGGCGTGTGGCTTAACTATTCCGTTACATCTTGCTCCCTTGGCAGCTGGCTGCATCTCCCAGACTTCTCCCTCTCCTAGCTTGGATTGCCTGCCTGGCTGTAAACTGTCTAACCATGAGCCAAAACACCGTCTTTATTAGCCAATGAGAGCAACTTATATTCACAGCTACATTAAGACATCCCACATCATCAGAGGATAAAACAAGGGACTTGGTTTTCTCTTCCACCATGTGGGTTCTAGACGATTAAACTCAGGCTCTCAGGCTTACCAGAGCCATCTTGTTGACCCTTAAAATTTTTAGAAATATTTCTAACCATGTTGTGTGTGTGTGTATGTGTTCGTGTGTGTGTGTGTGTGTGTGTGTGTGTGTATGTGTGTGTTTGTGTGTGTTTGTGTGTGTGCATATGTGTGTGTTTGTATGTGTGTGTTTGTGTATGTGCATATGTGTGTGTTCGTATGAATGTGTGTGTGTATGTGTGTTTGTGTATGTGCATATGTGTGTGTATGTGTGTGTTTGTATATGTGTGTGTTTGTGTGTGTGTATGTGTTTGTATGTGTGTGTTCATTTCAGAGGACAATTTGTGTCAGTTCTCTTCTTCTGCTACACCTGTCCTAAGGATTGGACTCAGGTAGTCATGCTCAGTGGTGAGAGTCTACCTGTTGAGCTATCTCACTGGTCACCTAAAATTTTAAATGACTACATAATTCATAAATGCAGACAACAATAATGATACAGGAGTCTATCTGGTACAAGTATTTGCCACCAGGATTCAACACGAGCTTGGAGGCAGGAAAAGAAGCTGCGTTTTGCTTCATAATCCTTCTGGGATATGCAGTTCTTGAATAAGTTTTGACAAACAAATAGGAATCGGGAAGTATACCACTCTAGTCTAAGCCTTCAGGAGCCAGCAGGGTCAGAAGTGACCAGGAAGGGCCACTTGGAAGAAAAGAGACCCTAAAGGTTGCACAGAATTTACCAGGGATTTGGCAGTGGGGGATACAGTTGGGGTGGGAAGGACAAAGTGGCTGGAGCTGGTGGACAGTTGACCTCACAGGAGTTGAGGTGTGGAGCGGTGGATACAAAAGCAAGAGGAAGAGAGGAGGCAGTCAGAACCTGGGCTCCAGCAAACTGATCTGGCAGCAAGGACAACAGGGCCATTAGCAGAGTGGGGACTGTCCTTGTGTCCCTTCCGGCTCTCACATACCTGTCAGTGATCTCTGTTAGGGTGTTGCCGATGATGGAGGGTTAATCTGGTACCTGATGACTAAGCCCAGGGAGCTTCCTGTTCCTCCATTGGTGCTGAGGTGGCCTTTGCCTGAAATTAAGCAGGAAGACTAAGCCCCACTTTATACTAATTTGAACTTGAATCTGGCCTTGTGGTTGCAGAAAGGCTCTGGGCTGTTTTCTACTCCAATTTCTTCATCTGTGAAATGGAAATAATACCATATTCAGAGGTTTTTGTCCTTACAACATGTTGTCTAGATTAGTCATGCTTGTGCTTATTATATTGGACACCTGCCCCAACCTGGGTACAGGGCACAAATGACCACATCCACCTGTCCTGTTGGATGTGAGTGTCTGCTTCATTAGGCAGTTATGCAGTAATCATTGTCTAGTCCCCAAAGAACACAATGCTAAGCACACAGTAGGACCAAATAAGTATTTACTATATGGGGTTTGTGCTTGCAAGCCTAATTTAGGTTCATTTTGGGTTTTTTGTTTTGTTTTTCTTTTTTCCCCTTTTTTCTTCCAAAACAAGGTTTCTCTGTGTAGCCCAGGCTGTCCTGGAACTCACTGTGTAGACCAGGCTGGCCTCTGCCTCCCAAGTACTAGGATTAAAGGCGTGCACCATTCCATCTAGCTTATTCAGTTTTTATAACAATTGATTTGTGGCTAATTACAATCTATTTGTAGTTAAAAACTATTTTGTTAGGAATGACAGTTGTGAGAATTACTCCTGGTCACTCATTTTTTAAAAATATTTTTCTTTATTTGAGAATTTTATACATGTATACAATGATCATATCTACTTCCTGTTTCTGTCTTCCAACTCCCCCTTTATGTTTTCCATTATGTACCCTCCCAACTTAATGTCTTTGTTATTGTTTGTTTGGATAACCCACTTAGTACTGCCTGTATGTGGATGGGTCTGGGCTTATCCACTGGAGCATCCTCAAAAAAGAATGTTCTTTCTTCACCAGCAGCCAGTAATAATAGCTCCTTGTATAAACTGATCACATGACCACTCCATGGTATGGTTAAGGAGAAGGTTTATATTGTAGATATGAAAGAACAGACAGGGGCATCTGGAAGAGTCCAGAACAGAGAGAGAAAAAAGTAGACTGGACATGACTGGGGGGTACCTGTGAGAAAAGTGTATATTTCTTGAGCTCCTACTATGTGCCAGGACTGTGGCACCCTCTAGAATGCAGCTGTGTAACAGCCTGCAACTCCCTGTCCCCTCATGGAGCTCTGCCACCCACCTTGTGATCCGTGGGCTCATTACACTGAAGAAGCCACTGTTAGTCTGTGGCCTATGGATTTTACTTTCCCTTTCCTTTCCTTCTGCCTGTTTTGGGAGTGAACGATTCCTGGTTACAATTTGTCCTGAAGAGAGCAGCCATTCCTAGGCAGTTCTGGGAGAATCCAGGAGTTTTATCAGGCAGGTAGGTGGCTATGCTAGAAGTGTTTCTCCATCAAGAATATGCTTGTTGTAGGGCTGATTTTCACCCAGTGCAGAATGGGAGAAGCTAACTGGATGATTCTTTTTTCTTTTTTAAATTATTTTTATTTCATGTGAATTGGTGTTTTGCCTGCATGTATAACTGTGTAAGGGTGTCAGATCTTGGAATTACAGACAGTTGTTAGCTGCCACGTGGATGCTGGGAATCGAACTGAAGTCCTCTGGAAGAACAGTCAGTGCTCTTAACCTCTGAGCCATCTCTCCAGCCGCAGATGATTCTTTCTGACATCAGAGCTAGGCAACAGGCTGTGTCCAAATGCTTCAGGGAGGCGAGCTCACAGGCTCCAAGAACAACACCTTGAATCCTAGTGCTTGCCTAAATGTGTACAGCCTCATTCCCTTGGGCCACAGGGAGTGGTGACTCAGAGCTGGAGCTGTGTTCCTGCCTGGTGCCTGATTTCGATTGGGGTGTGGAGAGGAAAGAGAATGAATGAGCAGGAACAGTGGTTGCTGCACTGTAACACCTGGGAGCAGTTGTAGAGGACAGAAATGGAGAAAGAGGGAGCAGGCAGACAGACCCTTCCTCCCTCTGCCCCGAGCTGAGTGTCACCCACTACCACCAGGAAAGACACACTGCTGAACATGGGGCTCAGAGTGAGTGTGGGCCTGCCTGCAAGGGGTGAGCAGGTGAGTCCTGCGTGGCTCTGGAAGGACTGGGTGTGGGATATATTTTGGTTCCTGAAGTTTCAAATGGCCAGGTGTGCTATTACTTAGCAAGGATGTCATTTAGTTAGGAAAAAGTAGGACAGAAGTGTCCTGAGCTCTTATCTCCCTCATGTTCTTAGGAACAGAACGGTGTCCTGGCAGATGAGGACGGGACAGTCCTTTGTGCTTTAAGTCACCTGGACTGCTACTGAACTTCTGACGGGTTGTCGGGATGGTAGGAGTCTGAGAAGATCCTCAGTCACCTAAAACATTCTCACTGCCTGGGAGTTTCTCGTAATACTTGGCCTGTCTTCTCAAGTGGCACCAGCTTAGGAAAGCACTGAATGGAATTATAAATGGGTGTCTGGGGTTGAAAATGTCTCTCCTGGAATTTCAGTACTCCTGTATGCTCTGCGTCTCTGACTGAGCCCTGTCTGTGGGGGAAGTGGATTTTCTTGGTCAGTACTTTCTAAGACATGGAGGGACTAGGGTGTGGTTGACGGACTGTGCCTGCTGATCTGAAACCACTCTGCCTGGCAGGTGGGTTCTTTAAATAGATGTTAACAGGGAACTGGGTTTTTTTGTGTACCTTAACTCAAAGGGAGGGGTGTTTTTGCTTCAGTCTCTGTCTTTGCAGGCTTGTCCTGCAGGAGTTGTAATGCTGAGCAAGGCAGGACACCTCAAGAGATGGCAGAGGAAAAGCCCAACAGGCCCCAAATGCGGAAGTATTTCCCAGGCCCTGGCATTGGATTATCTCCTGTTTACAGATAAGCCCAGCACTCACCCACCCTTTCAAGGCCTTGCATGCATGGGGCAGAGCTAAAGGTTTGCTCCAGGCTGTGTCCAGTCTGATCTGTCTGGGTAGCCTCTGTGATAGGGAGCCTAGGATGAGGGAAGCAGAGCCCCAGAGGCTCAGGAGTCACTGCTAACAAGGCTGATATCGGCTTCTAGTACCTTATTTCTCTGAAAACTTCCTTCAGAGGTGGGGGAAGGGCTGACTGCATTTGATTTCCTCATTCTGGTAGGAGTTTGCCTGTCTTTTATTCATGAACACAGCAAGCCAAAATTGAAACTCCTTATTCGGCAGGTGGAATTCTAGGTATGTGACCCATTGTGGGATCTGGGATGTAGGCAGGCTTCCTTTGGCCAAGTTACTTGCTTGGGAATGGTATTTTACAAATGGAGTGGCCACTGACCTATAACCTGTGTGTGAGAGATCATACTGGAAGTCAACAAACAGTTTGCTCTATCCAGGGGAGAAGGACAGAGATACCGCTTTCCAAGGTGGGCAGCCAGGCTGTGACCCTCTCAGACTCCACTCTTTCTGTACCTTTTTGGCACAGAAAAGGCAGTACCTGAGCACCCCTCGGATGGTGGTCTCAGGGTTGGTTGGATTCAAGATGCTGCCTAGTTGGGGTGGGTATAAGCAGATGTGGATAGTGTGGGTAGCAGTAGCCCACTACTGGTTCCGTGGGGATAGAGGGTGCTTCCAGCACTGGCATAGGACCCTTTGTCAGGGCCTGGGAGCCCTGACCCACTCACTTCTCTCTGGGGCTTTGTGGTGGGTTGATAGGCTCTGCACAACCTCTTGCTGAAGGTGGCTGGTGCTCATTCCCAAGGTAAGAGTTTGGGTGCCTCCCACATGAGCATCCCTGTTCCCATGCTCTAGGTAAAACTCAAGAAATACAGGAGCCAGCCCCCAAGGAACAGAGGATTGGCAGGCGGTGAAGATTGGGTGATAAGTACTAGTTGGAGGAACAGAGAACAATGCAAGAGCCTTTCTATCTATCCCTGAGCTGTGAGCTTAACCTCGTGTTCTGTCTAGTTCATAAAAGGGAGACAGAGGTGATGTGCGTTTATACTCCCACCCCCGCCCCGTGTGTTCTTAATCACTCAACAAATTCCTCCCAGGCATTTGATTCATTACATTGAGGGTATTAACCTTCTTTTGTGGGCCTGAGAAGCTTCTGGTTTGTTAAAGTCTCTTGTTCTCTCAGTAGAAGGCAGCTTTGTCTTGATGGCCAATGCCTGGTAGGTTCTTGTCTCCATTGCCTGAATTCTAGTTTCTGCAGGCTTAGGCACCTCATCAGAAGGCTCACTTGAAAGTCAGAATCCCCTTAGTTTTTTCTCATTCATTGAGTCGAGAGGCACTTCTGGGCACCTCCCGGGTGCCAGACACCTCTACAAACTGATACTGTAATAAAGAAACAGACCAGATCTGCATGCTAGTCGAAGAAACGCCCAGGAATCACACGTGCTCCCAAGTGAGAAGCATTACAGCTGCTAATAACTAAATTAGGCTGGTGTGGTATGAGGTGACAGTGAGAAGGGCTAGGTGGTGATGGCCCTGCCAAGGTCTAAAGGACAAAGTGCCAGCTCCATGGACACAGGCAAGGAGTGTACAGACTAAGAGGGCAGAGGGTGCCAAGTAGGAAAGGCCTGGGTGTTCAGGAAATGAGGTAGGCAGGGACAGGATAGTATATGAAGAGGCTGCTGCTGGGTAGCGTCATGCCATCTGAGGTTTTGTTGTTAGGAGACAGATTCTCCTGTAGCCCAGGGTCTCCTGGAGCTCACTTTGTAGGGGTGGACATCCTTGAGCCTCTGTGGCTCGTAGTGTGTGCTGCAATGCCGGCTTATTGGCTGGGCAGGCACTGCGCCAACTGAGCTAAAGCCCTAGCCCCTCTTCTAGGGTTTTCTAAGCCAAAGCAAGGAGCTTATTTTCACTCCAGACGGTGTCATGCCTCCAGTGTTTAATGGAGGAGGCTGTCAAGATCTCACTTATCTTAAAAGACCCATGAGAGCTTCCAGTGAAGTCACAGAAGCTGAGAAGGATGTGCTTAGGAGGTGTAGAGGCTAATCAGGAGACAATACCTAAGCCTGGTGTTTGCATGTCTGTAACCCCAGCTACTTGGGAAACTGAGGCAGAAGGATCAAAAATGCAAGGTCTGCCCAGGCCACAAAGTGAGTTCAAAGCCAATTTGGTAAGACGTTATCTCAAAGCAAAAAGTTAAAAAGAAGGCTGGAGACATAGTTTTGTGATAGAGCACTTGCCTACATTCCCAAGGCCCCAGGTTCAATCTCTGGTATGGAGTAAGGTGGGGTGGGGTTAGGTGGGGCAGGGTGGTATGTAGGCCAGAGGTAAGCAGGTAGAAATGGTGGAAAGCTGAGGGTGAATGCAGAGCATCTTTGAGAAGAAGCCAATAGACTCACATTTCACAAGTGGAAGTTAAAGCATAGAAGGAACAGAGAACAACTGTAATGTTTGAGGACAGTGTTACTGGAAAAGTTTGTTTTGGGGCAAAGACAGCTTATTCTCCTTTGTTAAAACTTAGATATCTAGGGGCTGGGGAGATGGCTCAGAGGTTAAGAGCACTGACTGTTCTTCCAGAGGACCTGAGTTTGATTCCCAGCATCCACATGGCAGCTCACAACTTTAATTCCAAGATCTGACACCTTTACACAGTTATACATGTAGGCAAGACACCAATTCACATAAAATAAAAAAGTAAATATTAAAAAAACATTAGATATCTGTTTGTTGCCATAGTCAAGGCTCAGTCGTGTTAAACAAACATTGAATGCCTTCTGTATGCTTAAGTGTGTATGCCCCTTTATTTTAGTCCCTCTTTACACTTCTTAGGAACATTTTAAAATCGTACTTGTAATGACAGAGCCAAGGCTTAGAGAAGCCAGGTTTGCTTTAGTATGAACCCAGCCCTAGCCCCAAAGCTCTGGGCTGACTGGTTGCTCAGGCACATGTTGAAAGAGATGGGTTAGAACTGAGTGGATGGATAGCTTCCCCTTGGGGACAGGATGGGACCTTAGGCTGGCTGGACTCCCCAGGCCTGATTCTCAGGCTACCGGAAGAAGGGCCAGCAGGAATGTGGTTATGTGGAGAGAGCTGTTGTTAATGTTGACATCTTAAAAACTCTGCACACTTGAAGGACCACTCTCAGAACATTACAGTGACACTTTTACTAATTTGTTAAGTGAACAAATTAGTAAAAGTGCTAAGTAAGATAAACCAAAAGGAGTTTAGGGAATGTTGGCAGTTCAAAGATACTGTTTGGTTTTTTGATTCAGTCTCATTTAGCCCAGGCTGGCCTGGACCTTAGCTTGTCATGTGATTGAGGGTCACTTTGAACTGCTGACCTTGTCTCCACCTCCTCAATGCTGAGGTATTGGGTGTGGGCCACCGGAGCCTGTTTATGGTACTGGGCAGCAAACGCCCAGCCTTGTGCGCGCTCCACTCTGCCAACGGAGGGAGCTGCATCCCCAGCCCTTCCTTGAAGGTGGTTTCTTCTCTTTCTTACAACTTTTCTGTTGAGGAGCCCACACGAGAGCTGATGTAGTCAAGACAATTTCTTCTCATTTGTGCAGTTTCAATTTTCATTTTTGAGCATTTTCTGGGGCACAATTAGGTGACCTACAACCTACAGTGTCTGTTGAGACTGAGGACAAAGATAAAATGTGCCTTAAGAAGCCTGGAGGCGATGCTGAAGGTGGCCTTAGCCTGAGGGTGACTGCTCTCCAGTGTTCTGGGGGGCACACGGAAGGGCTGGGAGTTTAGGGACGGGGACTGACAGGCTCTACTCAGAATGCTTGATGAGGCCCTTACTAACTTTGGCCGGATACTTTTCTTACATTTTAAGCTGTTTCTTCTTTTTATAGCTAGGACCAGATAAGAGCTAGTGCTGACAGAGTATCCGTCACACTCCACATACCAGTGGCTCAACTTCAGAGAGCCACACTCAACAGTGTGTTCTGACCTCCTGTCAAGCATCCTTCACAGCTTCCCAGAGCTCCCTACATTAAAAAAAAAAAAAAAAACCAAAACTAAATTTGTTAGAGAGATAAGTAATTGGAACTTTCATATTTAACTAATCAAACTCACTGCCTCCTCACCCCACTTTTTTTTTTTTTTCTAAGTCAGGGTTTCTCTGTGTAGTCCTGGCCACCCTAGAACTTGCTCTCAGACCAGGCTGCCTCCGACTTAGGGATCCTCCTGTCTCTGCCTTCTGAGTGCTGGATTAAAGGTGTGTACCACCGTACCAGTCTACGCTCATTCTATGCACCTTCCCAAAACTTTGCAAGAAGCTGTTAGGCCCTCTCAGCCTGACCAGCTCTGTTGAGCCCGGTCCTCTATTCTCCATGGTCTTCTGTCTTCTGTTATCAAGGCTGCTGTGTTGGCTACCAGCCCCTTGTGGGGCTGCTGTGGTCCTTTCAGCCCAGGGCTTTTGTGAAGATCTACTTATTAACCTGGTGCTTACTTACTCTTCCCTTCCTGGTACTGGCCAGGTTGCACTGGCTGCTAGGCCTTTCCTAAAGGCTGCTTCTTGGGGGGAAGAGCGGAATTTGAAAAAAGCAGACTAGACTGCATTTCAAATCACTTGGTAGATTGTTTTCTCAGTAGCCTGAGGAGAAACAGAAACACTGGTGTGAGGAGTTGCTATTCCTTTGAACCGAGCCTCCTGGCTCCCAGCCTGGCTTTATCGGCCACACTAAGGATCGAGGTGGGAAGTCAGGTTTCAGGACAGGTCTTTCCAGGATGTGTCGATACAGGCCTGCAAAATGCTTCCTGAGTCAGGGTGATGGGACATGCGACTCTTTGTGGCTTTTAGCATCAGGAAACAGACTGGAGTTTGCCAGAGAGGGTCACCAAATGAAGCATGACTGGACCTGCAGGCTTGAAGCTTGTGTAACAGGCGGCCTGTCTCTGGGCATTGGTGGGCTTGGAGCTGTGTGGGGGCACAGTGGTTGGCTGTGTCTGTAGGCACGTCGTCTACCTCTTATGGGGCTCGTTTTCTTCTGGTACCCTACCAGTATTAGGTTGGATGGCGCAGTCTGGAGACTTTCCTCATGCCTTTTTGTTCACAGAGTGCTGAGCTAGAAGCTCTGTCAGGAGCAAGCTGGGTACAACCAATCAGAAGTAATGAAGTTTCAGGACCCCTGTGTTCAGGATCCCTGTGTATCCATCTCCTCTCCAATGGCTGTGGCCTCTCTCTCTTCTCTCTCTCTTTTTAAAATCTGAAATATCTCATAATCTGGAGTTTTATTTCTCTTATTTCTATCATGGAAATAACACCTGTGCCTCTGACTTTCTTGGTTCCCTGAGAGTGTTGGATGCTGAATGTGAGCAGTTGGAAACTGTAAAGGCTGATGCTGAGGCTGGCAGTGTTGGCATCAAGGGCAGCATGCATATTAGGGAAGGGAGTTTGGGGAGTTGGCTCTAAATGTGACCAGGCAACAGCTATTTTTCATTAACTTATCTTCCCTATTGTTAGAGTGCTTACACTCTTGAATTAAGCACCAGCATCTTGTAGCCTAGGATTAGTGAGCCTGGGACTCTGGGTTGATTGATGATGACCTGATTTGGGGGTGAGGAACAGAGCAGTTGCCCTTAGGGTTGATGTTGTGTGCAGAAAAGGTACCTACTGGCTGCTGGATCTGTTTCAGGCACATAAAAGATTTGCCCTGGGCCTGTCTACCAGAGGGTCCATCAGATGACCTTATGATAGGACCAGGGGCTGCTTGGGGTAAACTGATTGCCATACAAGTATCATTCAGAACTTTGATCCTGGGGGCTGGAGAGATGGTTCAGCTGTTAAGAGCACTGACTGTTCTTCCAGAGGACCTGAGTTCAATTCCCAGCAACCACACAGCAGCTAACAACTGTCTGTAATTCCAAGATCTGACACCCATACACAATTATACATGCAGGCAAAACACCAATTCACATAAAATAAATAAATATTTAGCACTTTGATCCTAGGCACAAGGGAGATGAAAGTGGTTCTGTGTGTCTGATTCCTGCCCTCAGGGTTCTCTGACCAATCTTCCCTGAAGTTGTCTTGTGTATACCCCTCAACTTTTTCTCCGTTACAAAATGTAGAGCTGATGTGTTGATAGCAGAGTGTGTGAGCGAATGTTCTGTAGACTCTAAAGTGCTTCTGAGGTTCTAGAAGTGGGTGGTGTTGCTGCTTGATTGTTCTCTTGTGTTGTGTCCGTCCC
>PVIH01000415.1:111019-167446 GCA_004025045.1 Sigmodon hispidus | reverse complement strand
ATTCTGTGGGCCGAATGGGAATTGAGAGGCCAGCTGTGCTGGGATGAGTGAAGGTTTGGTAGGGTGGTTCTCTGGCTGGCTCAATTAGCAAACAGCCTGGTCTGTTGGTTTGTTAGAACCTGGGCTGCTCCAGCTACGGGTGCTAAGGTTACAGCAAGCACTAGCATAGAGTAAGGAAAATCTCTGGCTTTTAGGGATGTCTTCCTAACCTGTGTGCTGTGCTGATTTAGATACACTAATCTCCAGAGAGGCTCAGTGCTCAATTAGAGGGGGAAGCGAACTTCTTAACATCACTAAACTGAGATGATCTGTTGGCTAGCAGCAAAAAGAAAAAAAAAAAAAGTCTCTTCACTGCCTGTGTTAAGAACTTTTAAAAAGGTCCCATGCCCATTGATTTAGCAATTTTACTTCAGAGGCTTTAGCTCAAGGAAATAATTTGAATCAGGGCGGGGGTGATGAGGTGGTGGTGAGATGGTGATTATAATGGGAAGGGATCCCTAAAATATCAAGCATTAGAAGTGCATATGAGTCTAAACAGAAGCACCTATATTCACAGCAATGCCTCACACACAGGATATGTATTTTGAATTTGTATGAAAAAGATTTTGTCCACGTCAGACTTAGTAATTTAAATGAATGAAAGTGTTTCTTCTGCATGAGTTAGATGTAAAAAACCCACAGTGGAAACTTTTACTTTATATGTTGACTTGAAGATATTTTTTTTAAAGTTATTTACTTTTATTTATTTAAACTTTATTACTTTATTTATTTGCCTTGGTGTTTGCCTGGAACTGGAACTACAGACAGCTGTTAGCTGCCATGTGGGTGCTGGGAATCGAACCCAGGTCCTCTGGAAGAGCAGACGGTGCTCTTAACCGCTGAGCCATCGCTCCAGCCCGACTTGAAGATATTTTTAAAAAGAAAGTTAATATCAAATATAAAACTGAAAAGTCACTATTCTTTGTTGTTTTTGTTAAAATTTTATTTATTTATTTTATGAGTGCTCTATCTGCATGTGTACCTTTATGCCAAAAGAGAGCATCAGATCCCACTAATAGACGATGGTGAGCGCCGTGTGATTGTGAGAATTGAACTCAGGTCCTCTGGAAGAGCAGCCAGTGCTCTTAACCCCTGAGCCATCTCTCCAGCCCGTAACATATTTTTATGTGTAGAAAAATCTCTGCCAACTTGCCACTGCCCCTGATGACTCAAGGTCCATCCCGGTAGTAGGAGAGACCTGACTTGGGAAAGTTGTACTCTGGCCTCCACCTGAGTGTTCTGGCACATGCGTTCCCACCCATCCACCTACAAACAAACAAATGTACTGCCAAAATTTTTTTTAATTATCATTTTTTTCCTTTCAAATAGCAGGCAAAATTAAATCCCAAACAACCTTGGAAAGAGATTTCTAGGCATATAATGGGCGCTTTTTGTTAGCTTGTTTCTAGATTTCTATAAAAATCTGAAAGCAACTAGGATTTTGTGCTTGGGAAATTCTTTTTCAATCCATCACATTCTCTTTTGAGAAAGGAGATTTATTTATTTGCTTCTTTTGTGAAACAAACCAGCAGCCTCCTGACTGGCTCCGCATCTTTTGAAGCTCCTCTGGGCAGTCTTTGTCAACACACAAAATACCTACACACACACATTCCTAGTCTGTCAGCTTGGCGTGGAAGCAGCCCCTCCTGACTTCAAAAGGGTGGTAGAAGGCTTGGGTGTTGGAACTGAGCAGGTCGTGTTGCTGAGACATGCCCATATGTTTATTATCCCTTCTGTGAACTGAAGACATTTGGTATCAGTGAGGAGAAGTTTAAGAAGCTAGGATTTGCTGGGTGGGTGGTTAATTCTTAGGATTCTTTCTAAGTTGGGGGAAGCTGTTGAGAGTGTCACTTTCATTCTTGTAGCAGCTTGTACTATCTTAAAGGTATTTTTTTTTTTCTCCTTAGTGCTTCAGTGTATTGGAACTTTGTGAAATATGTTTTTAAGATATGTGTCCATAACTGTAACTCACCATGTGCAAGGCAGAGATAGGATTGCTCAAAGTTTAAGGCCAACCTAGTTTACACAAAAATTCCAGGGCAGCCAAAGATATATAGCTAGAACCTGTTTCAGAAAACAAACCCAGTTGGACACTTAGGAGTTAGAGGCAGAGGATCTGTATGAGTTTGGGACCAGACTGGGCTACCTGGGTAGTGAATTCCAGGCCAGTCGTGTTTCTTCTTTCTCGAGGAATGTTTGGTGACCTGGGTCCCTGGGCATCTTGGTTCCCTGTTTTCTCCTCATTCACATGACTTTTCACCTCTCTGTTTCTCTAGCCACAACCAGCAGACCACAACCTTCAGGCATCCTGTGACTGGACAGTTTTCTCCAGAAAACAGTGAATTCATTCTTCAGGAAGAGTAAGTATTTCTTTATGTTCTTACTCAGCAGAGTTTGAGAGCTTGGAGACATAACTTAAAACACAACTTCCTAGGTTGTTCTGCTAGTTTGTTTGTTTGTTTTGTGGTCACATTGAGGGTCTTGGAGTGGATTGGCTGGTTCAAAGTGAGGGGAGTTTTATTTTTCCATTTTCACATGTGTGGAGAGAAGATGTGAATGTGGAGAGATGCTGCAGGGTATGCTGCTATGCTAGTACAATTATAGCCTCTTAAAATTCCCTTTCTTCTGAGACACACACCTGGCACACAAGCTGTGCTCTGATTGGACTCCTCATCTGGTGGGAAGGTGTTAGAGGTGAGACTGGGTGCCAAGGCTACCTACAGAAATTCTCAGGTTCTTGTTCCTGAACAGGATTTGGACAGAGATAGTGAATGGTAACAGAAAAGTTTACAAAGGGAGAAAAGGTTTTCCAAGTGCGGAAACAGGCCAGAGCTGATCAAAGATCAAAGGTTCAATGGCAGATGCTGTACATAAGATTGGGACTAGTATATTTCAGTATGGTTGGCTTTGGGTGATGGATAGCCACATTTTTCTTTACATGCTCTTTTACATGTCCACCCTAGTGGAGAGGCTTTCTAGTCTTTCTTTCATATGCTAATTTTGACTGAATTTCCAGCCTACTCTCTTGCTATAATTGGACATAAACATAACCTCTACAGGCATCAAGGAAGAATCCAAAGTTGGGTCTAGAGGAGAGGAATCAGATCTTTTCTCATCTCAGTGGTCTTCAGGGAGAAAACCCTAGTCATTGGCTGTACTCATTGTGTTGAGTAGGCTCTCATGACTGTAGTTGGCCTATAGTAACATTAGGCTTGCTTCAAAGACAGCACATTTCCTCTGCTCTCTTCTGTGAGAGCCCTTCTCCAGTACTGTGATGTAGGGCTTCATTTCTCATGACCGGATCATCTGTGCTGCCTCTGAGGCCTCCTTCTGATGCTCACTCAATATCTTCAATTATCAGCAGGCATCTGGCCCTTTGTGGCTGTCCTAGTTTTATTTCTATTGCTGTGATAAAATATCCTGACGAAAAAAGCAATTTAGTTTATTTCATCTTACAATTCCAGGTTACAATCTGTCATTATGGGAAATCAAGTCAAACAGCTCATCATAGCACATATAGTCAAGAGCAGAGATGAATTAACATGTGCATGATTGCTTGCTTATGCTCAGTTTGATTTCTCCACAATCAATATGGTTCATGATCTCCTACCTAGAGGATGGTGCTGCCCACAGTGAGCTAAGTCTTCCTATATCAGTTAACTTAATTAAGACAGTCCCCAACAGACATGCCCACCTGCTAATCCAATGTAGAGTGGGTTATATGAGTTATGTCAAGTGGACAGTTAAATTAACCATCACAGTAGCTAACAGGTCTACCTACACACAAGGGACTGGGAAGGTTCAGGAATGTGATTTCCACATCTGATCCTGAAGCACAGGCACATGCTTTCTTCTCCTCAGTGCTGGGATGTCTCTATAGCTTTGGGGAAGAGAGAAGCATTCCTGAGCAATGACGGCAGCTGACTGACAGTGAGTTGTGTACACCAATCCCAAGACTCTGCTAAGCATTTCATATGGAGGTGGGGCCTTGGTTAAGAGAGAGTGCACTTGCTTTGGAAGTTCAGAAACCCACTGTTGTGCTGAGCAACTAACTGCAAGGCATGTGGGCTCCCGTGGGGGTCCTCACCAAGGGATCCTTCCTCGGCCTGTCCTTCCTTCCCTGTGCCCAGTGAGTTTCATCTGTTCTTCCATTCCCATTTGTGTATTTGGAAAGAAAACACTGGTTGCAATTGCCAGTGACCTTGGGAGTGGTGTTTGAAGACAGCTGAGGGAGATCTGAGCTTGCTGAAGGTAGGCGGTCTCTGACTGATCTTGGGCCCCTTTGCAGAAGAGGCTTTATTTTATGGCTTTTCTGGTGCATATTGTGGGTTTAGGTGGGAATCTCCTGCTGATAGGCAATTCTGTCCCCTGCGCTTCCATCAGCTACTTATTGGTTAAAAAAAAAAAAAAAAAAGTGAGCATGGGGAAAAGGCACTTCAGCCTGCCCTCATTTGTGGGGTTCTGGGCTGTGGGAGTCTCACATGTTGCCATCAGTTGCTGGTAGAACCAGTACCTTGTCTCTAGACACTGATAGTCTTGGGCTAGCTTTGCCTGTTGCATTTGGTTGCCATGGCAGCAGAAAAGATGAGGAGAAATGCAAACACCTGGCAAACAGATGCTGAAACTTGACTGGTTTTTCCTCTCCAGATTTTCAGGAAGCATTTGTGACAGTCACAGGTAAGGTGAGACATGGGGATGGGGCCCTTAGTTCACTCAGGGCCTAGTGACAGTTTTTGGTGTGGATGTTTCAAAGGGTTTTGTCAGTTGGGAATGCAGTCATTGCCACATGACACCCACATCTTTGGCTCTTCTCTGCTGGCCAAATATTCAGTCATGGTGCTTTGCTGTGTGGTAGGGAGGCTGTTGCTCAAAAACAGAAGTCTTGTTTCTTCCTATGACATCTCTAGTCCCTTTCTTTTTGCTCCCCACAGCCTGGGAATTGCTCTGATTGCCATTTAACAAATGCTGTAGTCTGATGAGAAGAGGACTGCTTGGTAAATCAGGCAGGAGGAACAGGCAGGCTGGAAGGGGGCAGATTATAATGTCGTGTCTCCGAGGTCCACATCTTCCTCTCATGCTGCACAGACAGTCATGGAGTGGAGAGGGGAAGAGACTAGCCTAAGGCAGTCTAGCTTGGGGACTCTGATGCCAAGTTCAGGACAATGCTCTGATTGAGAGGTGGGGGCACCACTGTCTGGGCTGTCTTCATGCCAGGTGAGGGGGTGCTGGCAGGCTCTTTTCCAGCCTGTGTTTAAGGAATTGAGGGGGACGGGGAAGGCGCCTCGTGAGCTGTGGTGGAATAAGGCTGCAGTTGCTGCATGAAATCCCATGTCAGACAGCCTCCCCCGGGTGTGGGGAGTTGACAGTAAGCGTTGGCAGTCTGTCTGCGCCTCTTCATCTGGGAAGAGGGTTATGAAGGTGTGTAGGCCTGCTTGGGACAACAACCATTCTCTCTTTCCCTCCCTCACTCCCTCCCCCTTTCCTTCCCTGCCGTCTCTACTGTAGTATGTGCTTGTGTTTACAAGTGCCTACTTGTGTAAACAAGTGCCCATTCTTGCACACAGTGCTGTTCACGACCATCATTCAACTGAGTTCTCTTGTTTTGGAATCCTTGGGGACAGAGCCTGAAGCTGGGGTTCGATTTATCTAGAAATTCATGGACTAGCATTAAAGGAGGTCTTTTGGTTTTTGTTTTGTTTTGTTTCAGTGCTGGGGGTCCACACTACCACCCAGCCATATCCCCAGCCCAGTAGAGTTCTGTTTCCCCGCATCTGCTGACTTCCAGCCATTGCCTTGACCACTAGAAGGGAAGCCTGCCAGAGTTTCTATACTTTGACTATAAACTCTCAGGTAAAGCGTTGCCTAGAAACCACTGTGGTCTGAGCTTTCTGGAGAGAAGCGGCTCAGTAGTAAAAATAAACTATAAATGGAATTTAGGTTCTGGGGTCTCCAGTTGTGACACAGGAATGGTGCTGATCTTACAGTGTCGCCTGGTTCTCAGAAAGTCATCTTAACGCACAAGCTGCCTTATGAAGAGAGGCGGTTTTCACCCCTTTTAAAATGGAAACTGAGGCACGGGGAGCTGATTTGTGGAAGAGTCAAAACACATCAGAGTTCAGCTGAAATCTAGTCATCTCAGCTCTTGCTATGCACCACCGCAGACTCCCTGATTTGGGGCTTGGCCTTGGGGCTGTTATAGAGCAAAGGCCCATGTTCCACAGACCTTAGGACCTGACACTTGGGATCTCTTTATGGCAGACCCCACCTAGTTCATTGTTTTTAACGTAATTTTAATTTTTTTTCAAGACAGGGTTTCTCTATGTAGCCATGACTCCTCTGGAAGTAGCTGTGTATCTGTAGTCAGAAGTTTCTGGCCTGGCCTAGCCCAAGGTCTGGAACCGAAGTCTCAGTAGCTCTTCGGTCCCAATAAACACACAGAGGTTTTATTTTAATTACAAGCTGTTTGGTCTGTGGCTCAGGCTTGCTACTTGCTAACTCTTATAGTTTAACTTAACCCATACTTCTATTTATGTTTAACCACGTGGTTTGGTACCTTTTTTGCACAGTGCGGCATTCTCATCCTGCTTCCTCTGCATCTCCTCTGTCGTCTGTTCTCATCTCTGCTCTGTTCTTCTGCTTCCCAGAATTCTTCTAGTCTGATTGTATAGCTACTTGACCAATCAATACTTTATTACACCAATATTTACAGTGACAAATATTTACAGTGTACAAAAGCATAATCCCACAGTAGTAGAACTGGTCTCGAACTCACAGAAATTCACTGCCTGCCTCTGCTTCCTAAATGCTGGGATTAAAGGCATGCACTACTACCTGGTTTAATTTTAATTATATTACTAGGGATTAAACCTAGGTTTTCATGATTGTCAGACAAGGACTCTACCACTGAGTTACATTCAAGCTTTCCTTTTACTTTTTAAAAAAATTTGTGCCATGTCAGCTAACAACTGTCTCTAACTCCAAGATCTGACACCCTCACACAGACATACATGCAGACAAAACATCAGTGTACATAAAATAAAAATAAATACATTTTTTAAGAAAGTAAAAGGAGAGCTTGAGTTTGCTCAGTAGTAGAGTGCTTGCCTAACACTTATGAGAATCCAGGTTTAATCCCTAGTACTATAAAAATTAAAATTAACTGCTGAGCTGTCTTTCCAGCCCTATCTCCTTTTACTTTTTTTTTAAAAAAATTATTTATTATGTATACAGTGTACAGGAGAGGGTAGGTACCAAATTTTATTATAGATGGTTGTGAGTCACCATGTGATTGCTGGGAATCGAACTCAGGTCATCTGGAAGAACAGTCAGTGCTCTTAACCTCTGAGCCATCTCTCCAGCCCTCCCTCCTTTTACTTCTTAAGATGTGCTCTCACTAAGTTGCCCAGGCTTGCCATGAGTTCACTGTATAGCTGTGACCTTTCAGTTCCCTGCCTCAGACTCCTGCCCTGATTTTAGGGCACAGCCAATGTCTTAGGCAGGTCATTAATCTGTCTGGGGTTCAGTGTTCACATCTACAACGTGTGGGTGATAAAAGTGACTGCATAGCTGAGAGATTTCAGGGAAAGCACCTGGCTCTTAGCTGTTCCCGAAGCCTTGCCTTGTCTCCCTGCTTGCTCTACATTTTGCATGTCCTCAGAGCTTGGTTGACCTGTCTGTGGTGACTTGAAAAGGGAAGGGTCCTGCTGTGATGACCTGCCAGTGCTCAGAGCGAATGGCTCCGGTATTTGTAAGGGTTCTTGATCTGCTCATCAGGGTATGTGCACTTTGTCTTGAGGCAGAGGAGGTCGTTTCTTCAGGGTAGAATCTAGCCTTTTTTCAGTGTGGCTTCTCTTGACCGAGTGAGTCTACTCTTCATTTCTTTTGTTTGGTTCTGACAGAAGGCAGCTGAGCTCAAAGTTTAGCTCACTGTTTTGAACTTCAGTCCACACCCCTGCAGCAAAATAATCTGCATTCATGTAGCTTAAGTGAAGGAAAGGGAGGCCTTTGTTTCAGCCATCCCACTGTGCTGGGAATCCAGACAGCCCAGAAGCCCAGCGAATAGGCTTAGAGTGAATGGATATTATTTAAGGATACTGAGAGTCTAACCGTGCAGCTTCTGTGGTCTCCTCTATTGGACACAGTGTGTCTGAGGGCATACGGATGGGAGACTGTATGTCTTCTGAGGACACTGCTTGGGTGAAACTTATTAGTGGATTCTACCCAGGCTGAGGACTTGAGGACAGGTCAGTATGTCTGCCTAGCTGTACTCTTAGTGGGAAACTGGTCTGTCCAGTGAGCCTAGCTGAAGCAAATGGACCAGACCTCCCCCTGTTGAATGATGCCTTGTTCAGTTGTTCTGGGTTCTCTAGCTTATCTATTTAGGAGGCTTCCTAAATATATCCTGGCTCTCCCACACTTAAATCAATGGGGTTATTCCACTCTGGAAGCTTTCATGGGTGCCAATTTTTCATCTAATTGAGGAAATTATTTTGATACTTTCATATCTATTTTTGATATGAAATGTGTTACTAGTTGTGAGTCTAATAAATAATTTGTGGTCATTTCCAAAGTCATCATTCAATGTGACCCATGGTAAGGGGATCTAGCAAACAGCCTCTGAAGGCCTGCCTTGTCTTGCATGGATAGGCTACATGTGTCTCAATCTTTCAGAGAACTGGGTCAGGCTGCCTATAACACTGAAGGCAGTTGATTGAATGGGGATCTTTCCCACAGTGTTAGCAGACAACAGTCACCTCCCCAGGGCAGATTTGGGGTTTCCTTTCCTCCCCTGCTTCTTACCGCTTCTTATATGTCAGTGTTGTGGTCATAACCAGTCTTTCTCCAGATGAAATCTCTCTGTAGCAGGTGCTCTGACCTCTTCTTACCCAAACCTGTGGCCAAGTTTTGCTTTTCTTCTCACGCTATCAGAGCCATCCAGCACCCATGGCCAGATGTAACGTTAGGATGGCCAGACTAAGGCAAAGAAATGGCAAAGCCCTCACTCACTCTGGGTTTCTTGGGGCAGTAACAAACTCACATAGTCTTGTTCTTTATCCTGTAGAGAAGGCATGAGGGAGCTGTCAACAAAGAGTGTCATGTTTATTTAAGATAATTTGGATAATTTCATAGTGATGGAACACTTAGAAGGCAGAGACAGGTGGGTCTCTGTGAGTTCAGGGACAGCCAGGGCAGTTACACAGAGAAACCCTGTCTCAACTTCCCCCATCAAAAGAAAAAAAAAGGAATAGGGAAAATGTTTATATTAAAGTAAGTGTGTGTGTGTGTACATTTTTTTCTTTCTGAGTTAGGGCTTTACTATGTGACTCTGGCTGTCCCTGGAAGTAACTATGTAGCCCAGGCTGGCCTTGAACTCACAGAGAGCCATCTGCCTCTGCCTCCTGAGTGCTGGGATCCAAGGCATGCTTTACCTTGCCTCTTAAAAACATAAGATATTAATAAGATCATGAACACAGTTACAAACAAACAAACAAAACCCCAAGTCAAAGCAGAGATCAGGAAGGACAGGCATAAATAAATGTTAAAATGTTTTTGATTTGGGTAGCAGGACTATGGTGATCCCCCTTCTCCCTTCCTTCACTGCTCAGCATTTTCCTGTATTTTCTTAAATAGCCTATAATGTTTCTACTAATATCTCAAAGGAAAACCAATTGAACGTGATAAAGTCACAGATAAAGCCTTTTATGAGACTGGCTGTTATGTCTTGAATGTGTCTGTCTGTCTGTCTGTCGTCTGTCTGTGTCCAGGTCCTTGTCCATGTTTCTGTGTACCTCAGAGGACAGCTAGTAGGAATGGATTTTCTTTTTTACTATGTAGTCCCCAGGTATTGAACCCAGGTCCTCAGAGTTGGAGGCAAGCACCTTTATCCTGTCTCACCCACCCATTGTGTCTTAGGTGGAGAGGTATTACCACCCTAACAGGCAACCCAAGAATTTTCTTTCCTTATCCCTCCCTCTGGAAAGCTGGGCAGGACCAGGTCCTGGGAAAACGGTTGGCTGTTCTGCTTAGAGACAGAGATGGGACAAGGCATCCTCACATAGCCTCTTCCCACTCCCAAACTGTGATTTTGCTGCCACAGCCTCTGCCAAGAGAGAGGCAGAGCCTGGTGACATTTCCCATCCGAGTAGGGAGCGGTAACATTTTGGCTGGTATGGAAGCCGTGGGCAGGGATTCTGCATGAGCCTGGCTGTTACGGAGTTAGCCAGCTTGCCTGGCGGGTAGTGCATCTGCCAATGCTGAGTATCTCATGAGGCTGACCCATTGGGAAGCTGATACCTGCTTCACAGGGGAAGCAGAGTGGCCATATAACTGCTGCAGAGAAGTCTCCTCCTGGGGCAGTGTTGGTGTCGTGACTCAGCACTACAAGGATCCCTGTCTTTTGAGCAATGGTGGTACCTGAAGTGAGCATGGTATGTCTAGGTGAAGACTAGAATTTTTCCATCACACCTTGTAAAAGTAAGTGATGTGGGACATTCTGAGCACTTTTCTATTAGCTTTGCCTGGCCTTGACCTTCCAGCTCTGTCTTTTCAGGGTCCTAACTAAGTCTTCTGAAGTAATTAATTTTTCTCAACCCCTGAAGTAAGAAGCCTTGATAAATTGTATGTAGTCTGCCTGCTAATCACCTGCCTAGATCCTGCTGCCTATAAAATACAGCCAAGGAACGCTATGGTTTCTGCTTTCTGCTCAGGGACAGCCTACAGATTGTGGAGCCTGCAGGGTCTTGCCGTCCTACACCATACTGTTCAAGGATAGGTGCTGAGCTTGGGTGAAGGCATTGACACTACGGTGTGGGAAAGACTGGTACAGATACAGGCTCCTCCGAAGATGGATGAGAAGGATGCTCTTCCACATGTCTTTAGAGTAGTACTGTCTGGCTTTCCCAGCGCCTCTCGGCAGGAAGTTCATGTAGCTGGAATGCGAATGGGGGAAGCACTAGGGTTCCTTACTGTGGTCTCACTCTATACCTCATGACTTCCTGCTATCCAGGCATGGCACAGGGGGTTAATATCTCCAGTGGCTCTATTTTGGGGCAAATGGAGTGTTCCCAGAATAGGACTCTTTGTTGAGTGATCTATTTTGGGAGGCAAGCCCCACTGGCGTTTATGTAAGCATTCTCTGTGTATATCTGGGGGTGTGGATGTGTGCGCAAGTGATTTCTTGTTACTAATTATAAGCAGCTTCTTTGGGGAGTCGGGGAAGTGGAGGTGTATGTGTTTGACTGTATGATGACTCTCCTTCAGTGAAGAGTATTATATGCTTTGAGCAATTGCCAGGAACATCCTAGTAGGAGAATGAGTGTGGATACCTTAGGACCACAGTCAGTGTGGTGTGCACCCTTTTCTGGAATGTCTGGCTTTGGCGGTGTGTCCATCTGCCATCTTTTTGGTCCCCTAAAGTAAAGGGGCAGGTGGATTTTGTGGCCTTTGTTTATAATTTGGAATCAGTCGGCCTCCAAAAAATGGGACCTGAGTTATTCTCAGGCCAAGCAATCAGCTCCACCCTGGGACAGGTCATAGACTGGGCTTCTCACTCCGCAGCTGGGCACATACGCACTGAATTTCCCTATGTCTCCCCGCAGGCCACACCCACATATGTCGAAGCAAGAAAGAAACCAAAGACCGTCCAGCATGGTCAGTGAGACATCCACGGCTGGGACCACGTCCACCCTGGAGGCCAAGCCTGGGCCCAAGGTGAGCCCCTGGTCACTGTTTTTTCCTGTCTCTTTTATATTTTTCCAAGTCCTTTTGTAACCAGAAGTCCATTTGATCATCACAGTTTTGTAGGGTACACTCATAAGAAATGCTCCCCCAAAATTACAGATCAGGAAATGGAGTCCAAGAAAGGTTGTGGCCTTTGTCCAAGAAAACAAGTGGTTGCTGAGAGACCAAGACTGGTGTCTGGTTCC
This sequence comes from Sigmodon hispidus, assembly GCA_004025045.1. NCBI lineage: Eukaryota > Metazoa > Chordata > Mammalia > Rodentia > Cricetidae > Sigmodon > Sigmodon hispidus. Next base: position 155,483 of record PVIH01000415.1, on the reverse strand, counting down.
TTGAGTGAGTTCTTCACTGTGCTAGAATGTCCTCAGAAAACAACACCTCTGTTGACATGTGCATGGTGTTAGGTACTGGCAAGTTTCAGTGGAAGATAGGCTTGAGGAAGGAAAATGCCCACAAGTTTTTGTTCAAAATGTAGGATTATTGACTTAAGTCAACCAAGTATTGGATTGGATACTGACAAATTCAAGGACTGAAAAGTGACTTCATTCCAGAATGCCATAGCAGCAGCTCTTAGTGTTAGTGGAAAAATCCCTTAGCTTCTCTCTGTGTGAACCAGTTGAGAAGTTTGCTGTATTTGGGGCTTGCTGTTTGATGGAGAGGGATGCTGAGACCAAGGACACACAGTGATAGAAGGGTGCTGTCACTCAGAGGATGGAAGAAACCAATAGCCAATAGCCTTCCTGACACATAGCCATGTGTGTGCTTCTCTAAGTCCCAGCTCTAGAACTGAGGTCTGCTTTTCCTAGATCATCAAGTCCAGCGGTAAAGTGCACAGCTTTGGGAAGAGAGACCAGGCCATTCGCAGGAACCTCAATGTCCCAGTGGTGGTGAGGGGCTGGCTGCACAAGCAGGTGAGGAGACTGAGGTAGAAGAATGGGTCTTGCTTCTCTCTCCTTTGTCCTTGGGAAGCTGTGACTAGCTTAGAGAAGCTTCTCGTTGCAGAATTTGTTTGGGGCAGGTGGGTTCTGCCCACTGTGCCTAATGTCCTGTTCCTTGTTCATGAGTGAGCTGTTTGCTCAAGGGTTGCTTCTTCTCTCCCCCAAACCACTTCACCACTTTTGCCCCTGGTGCTCTTGGTAACTAGAGGCTGGTCAGTGGGGTGTGGGGTGATGGAGATGATAAGTGCTAAAAAGTTGGCTCACTGGGTAAGAGCACATACTGCTCTTGCATGCAGAGGACCTGAGGTCAGTTCTTAGCACCATGTCTCTCAATGGCCTATAACTCTAGCTTCTGACCCCTGCAGATGGACACACACACACAGACACAGACACAGACACACACACACACACACACAGATGGGGAGATGGCGGTGTTAAAATACATTTAAATGTTTAAATCTATTTTGAGTTTCTGGACATCTTTTCTGCATGTGTATTTGTGCACCATGTGCATGCCTGGTACCTGTGAAGGCTGGAAAAGGGTGTTAGATCCCCTGGGATCTTATTACAGGTGGTTGTGAGTTGCCATTTGGGTTGTAGAAATTGAGCGTAGGTCCTCTGGAAGAGTAATTAGTCCTTTAAATGCTGAGCCAGCTCTCTAGCCCCCAAAATAAATCTTAAAACATAACAATGTAGAACAGTGGCTATGGGCAGGTCTTGGCTCTGGGATCAGCTTTGTATAAGTGGAGGAGAGTGGAGTGTCACAGGCTGCCCTGACTGATTTCCTGTGCTTTGCAGGACAGCTCCGGGATGAGGCTGTGGAAAAGACGGTGGTTCGTGCTCGCTGACTACTGTTTGTTTTATTATAAAGGTGAGCTGGAGTCTCAGAACATCAAGAGTTCTTTGTACTAGAGAGGCTGGTGAGGGGCTCTCAAAGCTTGTTGTTAGAGCAGTGCACTGGGCTGACTTAGCCCGCTGCCCTGCAAGAGTATTCACTGGTGTGTATGGCTGGTGACCTCAGCTTTACCTATCCAGGCCCCAGAAGTTCAAGTTGTTGAATTCAAGGAAGTAAGATTCAGTTATGGTCTCAAGACCTAAGTCACATGGGTTTTCCCCACTTGGATGTAGGTTACTTTGGAGGCCCCTGGAGAGCTGGGAAGCAGTGGAATCACCTGCCTGAGTGTCTCCTGTGCACTGGACAGTACACTTGAATTGAATTACCCATTCAAGCATTTATGGAGCTGTGTATAAAGTTAGGGACTGGGCAGTGTGGAATCTTAAAATATGGATGAAAAAGACCAAGTGTAGACTCTGCTGGATGTTTTTGAAGACACCAAGTATACTGTACACATAATAAATAAATAAATAAATAAATATTAAAAAAAGATTTATTTATTCCTTATGTATACAACATTCTGCCTCCATGTACGCCTACACACCAGAAGAGGGCACCAGATGTCATTATAGATGGTTGTGAGCCACCATGTGGTTGTTGGGAATTGAGCTCAGGACCTCTGGAAGAACAGTCAGTGCTCTTTACCTCTGAGCCATCTCTCCAGCCCTGCACTTGGTTTTTAAGGATGGGTAGTGCTTTGTCTTTGTGGGAGGAGCTAGACATTACAAGAAGACACATTTGAGGAAAGTTCTAGATGCAGCAGGAGGTAGAAGGATAGATACATCTGTGTGGGCTGGAGAAAGCTTGCATAGGGATCATCCTAGGAGATGAGGCTCAGGAGGTAGGTGAGGACCAAATGCAAGGGCTGTCACAGAAGAGCAGGGACTAAGTGGTATGTGAGAGGTGTGTGTCTTTGGGCTGAAGAGCAGCAGGGCTAACGGTCACTGCAGTGATGGATGGATGAAGGTGATTGGGGGAAGGGTAGACCACAAATACCACTCTTGCCTCTCTCTGCATACTGTTTCACTGCCAGAGTGGACTGAGAGAGCTCTTGTGCCCCTCTCTGTCCTGTGGCCCCACTTCTGTGGTCCTCTTAGCAAAGGAGACAGACAGTTCAGGCTGGGGAAATGCAGCCTGGACAGGATTCCCAGAATGTTGTTCTGATATGTTTTTCCATCCAAAGACAGCCGAGAAGAAGCAGTTCTGGGGAGCATCCCTCTGCCCAGCTATGTCATCTCCCCCGTGACCCCCGAGGATCGCATAAGCCGAAAGTATTCCTTTAAGGTATTGTCTTTCTCCAGTCATCTTAAGAAACAGTGTCCTCACAAACACCTTCATGGATGCAGCTGCTTCTGTGGAGCAGGAAAGGAACATAGGAGTCTAGAGTGCCTCAGACTCAGGCTAACAAGGTGTAAATGACCGAATAAAATTATGGCCAGGCACGATGGGGCCCATACCTGTCATCCTAGTAGCTGAGAGACGGAGGCAGGCATAGCTCTGTAAGTCAAGGGCAGTCTGGTCTGGCCTACATAGCCTGTTGATCTACTCTAACCTAGCAGGACTACATAGTGAGACACTGTCTTTATTTTTATTTTTCTTAAGAAAAGGTCATCACTCCAGCCATGAAGTGCAGCCTCTTCTAATCTGTGGCCCAGGAGCTGCTCTGAAGTCATGTGTTCTGGTGGCTTCTTAGACCTGTCTTTCTGTTGCTGTGAGAAACACCATGAGCAGAAGCAGCTCATGGAGGACAGGGTATGGTTCCAGAGGGATGAGTTCATCATGACAGGGAGGTGTGGCAGGCGGCATAAGTAGAAGCTGAGGTCACATTTTAAACTATGCACAAACCAGAGGCAGAAGGGGAGCTCCTGGAGCTAAGTGCTCCAATGCCGGAGCCTGTGGGGTGCTTTTCATTCAAACTACCACATTGGGGTTGAGTATCACTGAGGTAAATAACTGGGGACCACGGGGTTAGGGTTAGGGATGTGGAGTGGCATCATGTTAGTTTATCATGGCTGTGTGAACTTTATCTTCACACCTCACTGTGTGGGGTGAGAAAGCATCCTTTTGCGTTTCACGCCTCCAGTCTGTACTTCAGCCGGTGGTCTTTCCAAGGTCTGGTCGCATCTGTTTGCAGCGTCAGCTTGGCTCCCTCCATAGCTTCTCATTGACCTTTAACTGAGCACAAACCCCTGCTGTGACCTGCAAGGCCCTAGGACCCCCGCTCTGGCAGCATCATAGCATCACCCTTCCCTTTGCTCCCCTGAGCCGTGCACGCTCGTGTGTGTGTGTGTGTGTGTGTGTGTGTGTGTGTGTGTGTGTGTGTGTTATAGTAAGCATGCATGTGCACACATTCAGAGTCCAGAGCAGGACCACAGGTGTCTTCCTCTCTCAGTGTCCTCCTTGTTTGAGATAGGGTCGCCTGCTGAACCAGAAGCTTACCATTCTGGCCAGGGGATTGTCTAGTGAGCTCTGCCCCCCAATGCCCAACATTGGGGTTAATAGATATACACAGCTGCATGTGGCTTTCTGTGGGTTCTAGGGATTTGAACTCAGGTCCTCATGCCTGCAGAACAGGTGTTTTTATCCACTGAGCCATCTCTGCAACCTGAACCTCTTGACAGCACCTGTCAATGTAACAGTGATGATGCAGTGCTCATCCACAGGCGGGTTTTTTTGTTTGTTTGTTTAAGGCCGTGGCCTTGTTCTAGGCTGTCTCTATGACTGCTAGTACAGCCCTTCTCATAGGGTAAGCACTCAATAGATGGTGAATGACTGTGGGGAATAAACTTGAGAATCTGTGAGTCAGTTTGTGGCCTTTGAATGCTCTTTTATTACCCATGTAGGTTCTTGCTGTCCTGAAATCTGATCTTGGAGTTTGAGGAGGGAGGATCTGGGCTTCCTTCTTAGTATTGTATTACCACAGCCATGTTCTGGATCAGGTTGTGTCTGAGGTAGATGTTGCCTTACTTTCATCTGACTTTCCTTTCTGTAGGCTGGTTTCTGTTCAGTCACACAAAGATGCCTAATTGGTTTGTGCTAGCTGAGGAGCCCAGAGCTGAGAGGAAGGGGCCATCTCCAGGGCCTCTTTCTGGACCATGGATAGATACCTCCTCAGGCACAGGGCACTTTGCATTTAGATCACTGGGCCATATTCAGAGGAACTTGTCTCTTTCTTACCTTTACAGTCAAGCATCTGATTGCTTCAGCACAGGCAGAGTACAGCTGGGAACTGGTCTTCAGGTGAGCAGCTAGGCCCAAGCCTGCTGGCAGTAACTAGAGAACAAGGCTCTGTGCTCCTGCATGACTCCTGTGATGGCTGCATGCTTCAAGTGTGCCCTAGGCTAATTGCCCTGCAAGGCTGGATCGCAGGATGCTTGTAGCACAGGGACTTGCTCTTTTGAAAGGCTGCACTGGAGACCTCCCTGCATTTGCATCTGATGGGCTAGTGACTGCCCCAGAACCCCTGTGGTTGGCAGAGAATCTTGGGCCTTGTGGTCCAGGAGAGCCTGTCTAAGGATTTCTGCTGGTGTGTAGTAGGATGTACACATGTCTCTTTTGGTTCTTAGTGCCTTATCTTCTGCTTGCTAAAACAGAGGGGACTGGAAGGATTCTGAAGACATTCAAAGTGGGGATCTAAGGTGTCTCCTGCCACCCTGGAGCCCTTGGCTGCAAGAAAAGTCTGTCTAGTTCCTAGGCACTGGGTTAGGTAGACTCAGACATATTAATGGGAGAAACAGGCCCATCATTAATGTGCACTGTAGGACTTGGATGTTGAGTGTGGGAAGAAGTAAATGCTTAAGGCTCCCCATAGAGGATTTGTCCATCCATACTGAAAGCATGCCATTCCCCAGTTTATTATTGTTTCTTCTGGTCACTGATAGGGCCACCTTCTGTTCTAGACCCACATTACAGAATTACCCGCATTTTTGTATAGGACCATTGAATATTATACAGCGAAGCCTGGGTTCTAGACCAAGGTTCCAACTCTTCACTCACATTCATTCATTCATCCAATCATGAGCACGTACCTTATTCCAGGCACTATTCCTAGGTACATAGTGGTGAACAAAATAGGAAAGTGTCATTTTCATATGACATTTGTAAAATGGGCAATGTCTGGCAATGGTAAGTGCTTTCAGACCTGTTCTAGATGTATCCTGTGGGCGAGTTTCTGAGCTGTTCAGATTCACTTGCCTCTGCTGCAAAACACTTCTGTCCCAATCTCTTCAGGCTTCTGGGATTAAAAAGAGACTGGAATTGGGGGTGTATCCAGAACCCACAAGATGAGTTTCCGCTTTTACACCATCTTCTGGTGTAGATGGGGTAAGGTTTTAACTGCAAGGTTAAGAGGCAGATCACTGCCCTCTCAGGCACAGGATCCTGGTGCTGTTTCCAACAGGAAGCCATCAGAGTCACTGATCTTTTTAGGCTTCCCACAAGGAGACATGTGTAGCTTTGAGGGGCAAATGCAACAGGTACTGCAGAATTCCCAGTCACATGTTGCTCAGCTCTGCCGAGACCAGCAGTCTCTTTTGGAAAGACAATAGCTGCTTCTTTAGGCATACAGCATGCTTCATGCTAAATGAAGGCCAGAAAACTGAGCCATATCAGTCTCTGAGTCTGGCAATACTAAGAAAGTGGCATCCAGGTTGTGACATTTTTCAGCTGTGAAGGAAAACTGGCCGACACTGCGGCTTCATCTAGTGGGAACACAGCCAGAGTTCCCCTTATTCTTGCTCCTAGAGAGAATGTGTACTAATGTGTCTGTCTTCGTGCTACAGGCAGTGCACACAGGAATGAGGGCGCTCATCTACAGCACCACCACCATGGGCTCCCAGGCTGAGTACTCGGGCATGAGAACCTACTTCTTCAGTGCTGACACCCTGGAGGACATGAACGCCTGGGTCAGGGCCATGAACCAGGCTGCACAGGTGCTGTCTCGGTCATCACTGAAGAGGTTAGTCCTGATGAAGGGTTCCCAGGGTGGGAGCTAGAAAACGTCCATGGAGCTTCAATTCTACTGTTCTTGCTGTGTTCAGGGTGGCCATCTCTCAGGTACATTCTAGAACAAGTGCTCCTAGGAGAATATGCAAATACTAGCTAGCACATGTAGCTCGCCAGGCTGGAAACTCCTCTAAACAGCATCTAATGCCTTGGTGTCTATGCCATGGCTGCTTAGGATGCACAGCCATGGAACCTGATATATGTACGTTCTCAGATAGAGATATTCCAAATCACATGCCCAGGTAACTTCAGTCAGGTCAATCAATAACTTTTAAAATAACTTTCTCTTTACAGAATAGATGTGTGTGTGTGTGTGTGTGTGTGTGTGTGTGTACTGATGCCATGGCACCACTTTGAAGGGCAGAGGACAACTTTTGGAAGTTCTTTCCTTCCATGACATTTGTCCCAGGAACTGAACTCAGGTTGTCAGGATTGGTAGCAAGCACCGTACCCATTAGACCTTCTTTTTTGTCATTTTAAAGTATAAACAAAAACACCCACATTATTTAATACCAGTAGACATAGATCACTCTATCCATCTCTATTCTGCTACTATAACAAAATACCAAAGTCTTGGTAATATATAAAGAAAAGAATTCTACTCACCTCATAGTTTTGGAGGCTGAAGTCTAAATAGCATGGTTTAAAATCTATCATGGGCACCCATACACACTGTGTCAAAGACAAGTGCCACCATGACGGGTGCTCCTGCAAGAGGGAGATCAGGACCAATCACTTTTTTTTTAATTATTATTTTATGTGAATTGGTGTTTTGCCTGCATGTATAACTGTGCAAGGGTGTCTGATCTTGGAATTACAGACAGTTGTTAGCTGCCATGAGGATGCTGGGAATCGAACTCAGGTCCTCCGGAAGAACAGTCAGTGCTCTTAACCACTGAACCATCTCTCCAGCCTCAGGATCAATCACTTTTGCTGCAGCTTTTGCAGTGACCTAAATGCCTTGACCTTGAACTAAACTCTGTCTCTTAAGCATTTTCTCTGAAAATTATGTCCTTTTGTTCCTAACAAACTCATATGATTCCATCATATTTGCTCAATGTACCTTCTTCAAATGTTGGAAAAACTCTTGCCTTCTGAGTCAGAATAAAGACATGGAATCATTTTCCCTCAACAGCCTGGGAGAGGAAGAGGTCAACTCAACAACTGTTCTGGGTTTCTAGAAGATGTTCAGACATCTGGTTAGTTACAGTGTTTTGTCAGACAGAACAGAATCTTGCCTCTCCTCCAGTCTGGTGCCCCACTGACACCATCCCTCTTCGTTAGTGACTGTGCCCCACCCCTGCAGTGTGCCCCTACCCCTGCAGTGGCCTCCTGTCTCCGAGTTCTCACCCAGATCTTCTCCCCTAGACTTTGTTTAGGAATGGTGGCATCTTCAGTGTTGTTGATTGCACATGACTCTAGGGGATGGGAATTTATTATTGCAAGTCCCCGAAGAGTTCAAGATATATTTGGCTCTAGAGCAGCTGGTTTGGAGCTCATAGACTGTCCTCCATTCAGACTCTGGGATGGATTTAGTCTTGGGCTCTGTGGGAAGATCTGGATCTGAGGATGAGGGGCCTATAGCACCCTAGGCTCTGGCCATCTTGTTTGAAGCTTAGCAACAGAGCCAGGAGGGTCTTACCCCAGAAGCGCTGAGATACACCCTCAGGCTAACCTCAGCCACACTGAGGCTCTCCACTGTCCATGATAGCCAGAGTAGGCACTCACTTCAAAATACATGCCTCAGCCTCAGGACCTTTGTGGGCCACGGGGACTGAAAGCAGAGTTAAGGGCTTGTTCCATGGGAAGGCTGAGAACCTGGAAATGGCTTGTTGGGATGAGTGGCAGAATACCAGTAGCCATCACCCAGGCTAGTCAAAGCACCCCTACTGTAACATTATCTTTTTAATTTTATTTTGTGTGTATGGATGTTTTGCCTGTTTGTATGTCTGGAGTTAGAAGAGGGTGTTGAATTCCCTGGAACTGGAGCTATAGATGTTTGTGAGTTGCTTTGTAGGTGCTGGGCATCAAACCCAGGTCTCTGGAAGAGTAGCCAGTGCCCCTCACTTTTGAGCCATCTCTCTAGACTACCCCATGTAACATGAATTCTATTTAGTATTATAATAAAACCTGGAGCCAGATATTGGGGGAAAGCTAAAATGTCAAGAGAGACAAGGAACAATCCATAGTCATTTCTCACCCAGCCAAGTCCTCAGGCCAAACAGGATAGGTCCTATCTCCATGAGTCCTCAGACTGACTGGGTCCAGGCAAAAGGCTTCTGCCTTCTACTTTTTCTTTCTCCATCCAGCTATTTTACTTCCTGGTTCAATTTTTCTAGAGCTAGGATTAAAGGTGTGTGCTTTGTTCAGCCTTGAACTCACAAATGCTGGGATTAAAGGTGTGGTTCACCACTCTCTGACCTCCATGGCTTGGCTCTGACCTCTTTCAGGCTATTTTTATTAAATATACCATCACATCCCCCCTTCATTCCTATTGTCTCGAGCACCTCCTCCCAGAGCTTAGTCTCTGCAGTCTTTCAGATGTGGGTTCAGATTCTAGTTCTCCTGCTGCTGAGAATTACTTGTATTTTTCACATGTCAGTTTCTCACAGTTCTTAAGACTCTCTTGAGGATTAAACAGTGTTACTTAGCAGGAGACTGAGATGCAGTCATACTCCCTGTCAGACATGCTGGCTTTGGTAGCTCCTGGCATAGTAACACCATCCACCTTTTTTTCTTTTCCTGTGCACCCTTCCAGCTTCAGCTGTGAGTGTTTGAGAGAATTGCACTCTCTTCTTTGCCAGTGCATCTCCCAGCAGGGTGCATAGTTCAGCCCCAGCTCCCAGAAGCCCCCCCCCCAACACACACCTTCCTCTAGCTTTCTCCCAGGGAATTCCTTTTTGCAGCAGCTTGGCTGCACCTCTTTTCAGCATCTTGTTTCCTACACAAGGTTCAGCTCCCCATGATACACACCCCACCCCACTTCCCGCAATGGAATAGGGATGAGGTCCCATCCTCCCTCCCCTCCATTTCTATATTCTCACCATCACATCTGGACCTCATTTGATTCCCTGGGCGGTCTTGATGTCCATCTTCCCAGCTTTTCTACGGATACATTGTCCTTCCCAGAAAGCCAAGGCACTGAGCAAGGAGGCCTGTTTACATTTGCAGCTCACAAAAAAGGCCAGGGGAGGGCCTATCAATCAGAAAATATTGCAAGTCTCCCTGGCTTCCAAGCCTTGCTTCCAATCCTGCCTTGGGACTGAAGAAACTTACATTCTAGTCACCTTTGGAATAAAATCCAATTTCCTTGACAGGGCTTTTGAAGTTGGCCTATATGTCTGGTTCCCACAGACTTATCTCTTGTCTTCTCTATTCTCTGTGCCCACGCACCTGGATCTCCCTGAACTTAGATAGGCCTGTGCATTTGTTCATCCATTCATCTTTTATTCTGCAAATATTCATGGGGGACATTTGATACTGAAATCACGGCAGCAAGAAAGGTAGTATCTAATGCAGCCTGCATTTGGGAGTGGAGATGAAGGCACACTGTAGGTTGGTAAGATGATGACTTTTACCAGGATCTAAGCACCGAGGCAGTAAGACAGGGTGATGGAAAAGGGTGGGACCAGTCGGTGGGGAGCAGCCACTTTTGTTTGAGTGAGCAGGAAAGGCCTCTTAGGTGAGGGCTGTGGAGGGAAGGCCTCATAGTACAAGGAAGTCAGATGTACGCAACTGAGGAAAAGCATGTGGATGATGAATGACTTGGTGAGCAAAAGAGCTTGCTGAACAAGCTTGACTGGAGTTTGATCCCTTAAAGCCACATTAAAGAGGGGGCTGGGGTAGCCAGATGCTGTGGCATGCATCCACACCTCATCACCACCATCTTGAAAGCAGCACATTTAGCACAGAGTAAGTGTTCACTTAAATGCATGGCTGTTTGGCTGGCTGGGCGAGTGAATGACATGATGAACTAAACAGCTATGAAACCTTTCTACCTGTAAATTTCCCAGGTACACTTGGCATGGGGCTGGCAAGATGGTTCAGTGGGTTGAGACACTTTCCTCCAAGCCTGACGATCTGAGTTCGATTCCCCAGAACCCACAATGTTGGAGAGAACCACCTCTAACAAGTTGTCTATTGTCCCCCACACCTGCATAGTGATGCATTGCTTCCCTAACCCTAACCCACCCCCACCCCAAGGAAAGCTTTTGTAAAAGTTGGAATGACAAGGTACAACATGAATATACCACTCTGGGATTCTGTGTAAGACATTAGCCTTCTCAGAAACGGTCCCACATTCAAGCTCTGTACTGTCTTTGGCCTTCCAGACTTTGTTCACCCTGGGTTATGTATGACTAGACAAGCCTCAGCAGAAGTACTTGACAAACACATTTTCAGCCCTGTGTCTGCAGTTTGTGGAGTCAGATGTGACAGGGTTGGAGCCCTGTGTGTGTGTCACTGGTGTAGGATCTGTCACAGGATAGTTCACCAATCTGAACTTCACTTTCATTAGCTGTAATGAAGGTGACACCCAGTCTGTGGGTTTGTATGGTTAGCAGGAAGAGGCAGTGAAGTGCTTTGCTGCAGGGGTGGGGGTAGAGGGGTGTTCTGCTTTGTGAGCAGTGAGCTTACAGTTAGCACTCAATTGTCACTGTCCCTCCCTCCCATTAGAGACACTGTGTTGTAAGTAACCCCACATGGGGGTGTCCTCAGCCTCCCTAGGCATGGCAGAGTTGACTTGGCACTGTTGTAGGGATGAGCGATGGGCTTTGTCAAGTTCCTGGCACACAGTAGGACCTTGCACATATGGCAGCGATAACATCAGCTTTAAAATGTGTATGATCCTGGCTGAGACTACTGTGGAGTTTTCAAGTTCACTTGGGATTTTGTCACATGCTACTCTGATGCAAGAGCTGGGTCGTTGCATGTGTTTCGTGACTCACCGGGAGACAGCTGAAAGCTGCAGTGTCCTTAGCACAATCAGATCCACTGTGGCTAATTCAGGTAAAGCGGAGCCAGTTGAAGAGGAGTGAGAGATTTTTCCCTGGGGCGAGGGCTGGGGGCTGCCCTGTTTAACTCCTGTTCCTACCCGCTGTCAGCGGCTCCTTCCTCGATGCTAATCACTAACCAGAGTGAAGGAAACTGCTTTTCAGGTACTGTGAGGCCCCCTTCAGTCTTTTGTCCAAAGCTGTGGATAGTGCTCAAGGTGGGTCTTCACTTTGACCTCACCTTCTTCTGAGATTGGGGATTAGTGCTCAGGACTCCAGCAGCAACCCATCTGGGGTGGGTTTATGCCATCTCAGCCCTGTGATCTGGTGGCTGGCACTCTGAGTAACAGTCATCAGCAGTGAGGGGATGCTTCACCCATTCCTGCCCTTGTGCTAAACTGAGCAGTGTGTATTTCTTTTGTGACAGGTCTTCTGACTTGAGAAGTCATATGGTAACTTGTTGAGAATATAGAGAGCAGCAGAAAACAAAGTGAGGGGCAGTGCGATTTAAAGCCCCTGACTTAGTAAGTTGTTAGATGTTGAAGTCAGGTAAGGCTAAGGAGCAGGAAATGCTGCTTACCTACCTGAGCCACAGACTGAACATTTTGGGCATAGTCTTTAAGTCCCGGAAGCCATGAAGACCGGGAACTCATAACCCCAAAGTCTTAAGGGTGAGAAGGGTGCCAGATGCAAACAGACACTGCTTTTCCAACTATTTCCTAGAGGGTTATTCTGCAAGAAATTCTGCTGTTAATCCAAATAATAGATGTAATTGTCTTCCATCAAATTGATTTCTAGGAAATATTAGCACACGTGGGAAGGTGTATCCTTCCTTGTACATGAGCAATACAAATCAAGATTTATTGTTAGAAATTCAGCTCTGCCATGAGAGGAGATCAGGAAACTTCATGAATTCTGGGTCAGCAGTGTTTCCTTCCATTCTGATGCACACATGACAGTGGTGTGTTTGTCTGACTGCTCATCTTTAGTTCACATAGTAAGAGGGTAGAGCTACTTGGAGATGGAGATAAAGCTCAGCTGGTAGAATGCTTGTCAACAGGCATAAACCCTGGGTTCCAGCCCTACCATAGCATACACCAGGCCTGTCATCCCAGAACCTGGGAGGTAGAGGCAGGCCTTCCTCAGCTACATGAAAGTTTAAGGATAACCTGGAGGTCATGAGACACTCCCCCAACCCCCCACCCCCAAAAAGAAGATATAGCTCTTTGGGTTTCCAAACTGGAGTGATCACTTAACAGTGTGGAAACACATGAAAGCATAGAGCTGTGGTAACTACCAGGGATGGCCTAGAAGGCATCTGGGCTTTCATTAGCTCAGAGGCAGCCATAAGGCACAGCCTGTAAGGCTGAGGGACAGTGTTGAGGAGAGAGGCCAAGGTCAGCAACTCAAGGCTGCTGCTGGGGTCCACTGACAAAAAAGAGAGGACTAGAAGGCTGGTCAAACCACTCAAGTATCCTGTGAACAGAATTTCTCTGTGAGCCTACAATAAGACTTGATTTTAAAATGCTTTTTTTTTTTTTGTATGTCTGTGTATATACCGATGCAGATGTGCATGTAGCATTCATAAGACAGCTTCCATTGAGATGATTCTTTCCCTCTGCCATTGGGTTCTGGGGACGGAACTTGGGTTGTCGGTGTTACTGGCAAGTACTTTATCTGCTGGGCTCTCTTACCAGCCTAAGAACTGCTTTTTTAAAGCATAGGTCCCTGAGTATTTTTCTGTTACCAGGGCTTACAGACCCACTGGGTTGGAGTGGAAGGCTCCTCAGATCACTCTTAATCTTAATTAGTCATTCTAATGAGATGTAACAGTCTCTACAGTGTAACTAAGCCTGTTGTATGAGGTTTCTGGCCCAGACTTTCAGGCCTAGCCTCAAGGCTCTGACCCACAGTCCCACAGAAACACACAGACGCTCACATTAATTTTACACTGATTGACCTAGGTCCCAGGCATATTGCTAGCTAGCTCTTGCTCTTAAACTAACCCATGATTCTTCTTTTTCTTTAAATTATTATTTTATGTGCATTGGTGTTTTGCCTGCATATCTGTGTGTCAGATCTTGAAGTTACAGACAGTTGTGAGCTGCCATGTGGGTGCTAGGAATTGAACCTGGGTCCTCTAGATGAGCAGTCAGTGCTCTTAACCACTAAGCTATCTCTCTAGCCCCTAACCCATAATTCTTATCTTGTTCAGCCATGTGGCTCATTACCTTTTCTCAGAGCAGTATTTCAACTTCTTTCCTTTCCGTCCGTCTTCTGGCATCTCTGCTCTGTTCTTCCTGTTCGCAGAGTTTTCTTAGTCTGTTAGCCCTGCCCACACTTCCTGGCTGCCTTTGGCTACTGAGGAATTTTATTAAACTGGTAGGTGGGACAGTTATTTACAATGGAACAACATAATCCCACTACGTAAGCCAACAACTACCATGAGTTTATTGGGTCACAGTCAGGAAAGTGAGTGATATGTCTGGTTTGGGTGTGACTGCATGTGAGACCTCAAGACTTGGTCTTAGCTTCCTTCAGGCTCAAACCAACTCACGCCAGGGTCTGAGGACTGACTCTAACTAGCCCAGATTGGCCCGTTGGCCTCCCCCTAAACCAGTCACTGAGACTTTGGGACTTTGACAGAAAAGGAAATACTAAAGTCAGCAGCACCCAAAACCTATGGACACAAAGTGAGGAAGGGCGAACCCAAATGAAGACAGAAATGTTCTCAGACAGACAGTGGACAGAAATACATGTTGGGGAGGTGAAATGTCTCTCAGATATGAGTAAAATGAGATACAAACCAGGGGTGCTGGAATAGTCCTACAGAGACAAGAGGGTCAAGATCATGGCAATTCTCAGTTATGTAGCAAGTTCAAGGCCAGGCTGAACTCCTTGAGACCCTGTTTTAAAACAACAAAAGAGGAGGCTGCTTGCCACCAAGGCTGACAGCCTGCATTCTGTCCCCAGGAGAGAGCTGGCTGTTATAAATTGTGCTCTCACCTCCGCACACACGTGTGCACACACACTCACACACATACACAGTCACACACACACAGAGTCACACATACACACACACACAGTCACACACACCACACCACACATAACACACACATACACACGTGCACAGTCACACACACAGTCACACACACATACACACACACAGTCACACACACCACACATACACCACACACACACACACACACACACACACACTAATACGTAAACAAGTAAGAAAGAATTGTAGAAAAGCCAGCCATGGTGGTGCAGACCTTTAATCCCAGTACTGGGGGGGTGGGGTAGAGGTTGGTGTGGAATCTGAAGTGTGCAACTCTGGAGTGGCAGCTTCAGTGTGGTGATGGTGTCAGGGTGCAGTCCTTTACACTGAGGGAGTGTGTCAGAGGTGGCTTTCTGGAGAAGGGGTATTTAAACCAGGTTCCCACAGCAGTAGAACGGTAGATATGAGGGCTTGGGGGTTCCAGAGATGAGTATAGAATGCTACGGGGAGTCGTGATTGTAACGGGGGCTGAACGTGCTGCTGCTCTTACAGGGACATGGACAAGGTGGAGCGGCAGGCCGTGCCACAGGCCAACCACACTGAAGCCTGTCATGAATGTGGCCATGTGGGACCTGGGCACTCAAGAGATTGTCCTCTTCGAGGCTATGAAGACTCCTTTGGATTTGACAGGAGGGAGCCGGAGGAGGAGCGCTTCCGATCTCAAAGGGACCCACTGGAGGGCAGGTGGGACAGGAGCAAGGCCAAGTCCCCATACTTGCCAGCTGAGGAGGACGCCCTGTTTGTGGATCTACCTAGTGGGCCCCGAGGCCAGCAAGCACAGCCACAGCGGGCCGAGAAGAATGGCTTGCCACCTGTCTCTTATGGCCCAGGAGAACAAAATGGGACCATAGGGTATCAGCGTGGTGCTCCTCCCAGGGCCAACCCCAAGAAACACAGCCAGAGGAAGAGCAACCTGGCCCAGGCAGAACACTGGGCTAAGGCTCCGAAGGGGGATGGCAGGAGGTTAGTCATGGTGTCGGGGTGCTCCTAATGAGCACGATCATGGGGGTGGGGGCGTGTGCATGTGTGTGTGTGCTCGTGTGTGTGTGTGTGTGTGTGTGTGTGTGTGTGTGCTTGTGTATGTGTACACAGCTTTCATTTCCCTAGTACCTGCTCAGCTAATTAACCTCTGCCTATGAGAATACCCTTAACAGCCCTCTATGCAGGGGTGATAGCTCTAATTTACAGATCAGGCCTGGAGAAAGTAAGCAGCCTGCCTAGGACACACAGAGAGTAGCAAGTCCAGAGTTTAAAGTGTGGTCTGGGCCTCTGCCCACCAAGAAGTCACAGAGATGGCAGCAGCATTGGTAACTGATTGACCCTCACACTGCTACCCCTCTGTTTCTGAGGAGTCACTATAGACTTTTGAGGGCACCAAGACCCAGGTGTCACCCCCAGATGCCAGGAGGAGTCCAGGGAAGCCTAGACGCTGCAGACACTCATCCTGTCGGGGCACAGGGTCCACATGTGGCTTCGGAAGCTGGCACTGCTCTTGGGTGAACAGCTGCAGCCCGTTGCCAGTCAGAGGTAGGCGTGGTGTTGGTGCGTGTCTGGTCCACATGAAGGAAATCTAAGGAAGGGCTGCGCTTAGCGACACAGCCGTGGGAATGAAGAGAAGAGATCATCTTTGGGTTGTAACTAAGATACTTGCCCCTTCTCCCTAGGAAAGAGCGGGTGTCAGCTCTTTTTATTTGAATGTGTTTTACTGAAAACAAAAGGCTGTGGCCTCAGAACAGAGGGTAGTGACATTGTTGTCCTAGGTGCTCAGCCGGTGGTTGCGTGGTGACCCGTGACTGGGTGAGGTTGCAAAACTGATAGGGTCAGAGAGCCTCATGGTCCAAGGTCAGGCATTTAAACTAACAACAACAACAAAGCAAAGGAAGGAATGACTGGAAGGTTTTATACAGTGAGTATCAGGCTCTGATGCTGTTGCTGTTCCGGAGCTTGGGAGGAGGTAGCTGCAACAGCAGCCCAGGACGGTAATGTCACCGTAGGAACAGACACATTAGGTTAGAAAGGCAGTTTGTCTGTGCTTTAGATATGCGTGGTGATGGGGGGGTGAGATGAGCCCTAGAATTTGGACTTGAGCAAGTGAATGGCAGCTGAGGTGAGGAGGGCTGAGGAAAGCCTGTTTTTCTTCCAGTGAGTGTCTTGGACTTAGGTGGGGACATCTTGTGTTGCCCTTCTGACAGAGATGAGTTCTTCTTTCACTTGAAAAAAAATTGATGTGTATAGGTGTTTTGCTGCATATATGTCTGTGTACCAGATATGTGGCCAGTGCCTTCAGAGGCCAGAAGACAGCGCTGGGTCCCCTAGAACTAGGGTTAAAACGGAACCATGCGCATGCTGGGGACCTAGAAACGGAACCATGTGCATGCTGGGGACCTTGAAATGGAACCATGCGCATGCTGGGGACCTAGAAATGGAACCATGTGCATGCTGGGGACCTAGAAACAGAACCATGCACATGCTGGGGACCTAGAAACGGAACCATGTGCATGCTGGGGACCTAGAAATGGAACCATGCGCATGCTGGGGACCAAACCTGAGTCCTCTACAGGGGCAGCAAATGCTCTTAACAGCCAAACTGTCTCTCTGCACCCTTTCTTTCTTTCCTGTTTTTTTTTAAAGACAGGATCTCACTATGTAGCCCAGGCTGGCCTCAGACTCACAGAACTCCCCTGCCTCTACCTTCTAAGTGCTGTGGTAAAAGCTGTCACACCACACCCAGTCAGAGCTAGTTTCAAAGTGTACATGTGAAGGCAGTTGATTGTAGGGATGAAGGACTCATTAGGATGCCTAACCAGAGGGAACCTTGTGTGGGAAAAAGCATTTGCCACTGAGGTTCTAACTTGTCGTTGATGAAATGTGTCTCCATAAGCTTTTCTGACAGCCCACAGACCTCCCTTATTCCACTACACACAATGGCCTGTCCTGTAGGAGACACAGAGTGGGCGGCATGTGTTAGGGATCCAAAGGGTGAGTGGTCGCATGGGGATGAGAGGCGGTGGCACTGAGGGCTGCATTCTCCAAGATGTAAGGTAGGAGTCGGGACCATTTTTACTTAAAGGGTGGGGCAGGGGCAATCATCTGTCTGTAGAGAATGGTTTACTGGCCTTAGAATCACTGCAGAGCCCAGTGGTGGAAGGTGATCTTACTGGGATCAAAAGTGGGTCATGGTGAATCGGTCCTGAAGAGTCCCAGAAGCACAGTATAGAGGAGAATGCCCATCAGCCCGAGGTTGTACCATGTCTTAAAAGGACTGCGTCCTGCATTCCTAGATAATTAAAGATGTATGTAAGTGGGCCTCATGACACATGTCTGTAATCGCCAGAGGGTGGCTGTAAGTTCTAGGCCAGTCTGTTCTACACATACACTCACATATTCATATACATATATATATATATATATATATATATAATTGTGATTTCCAATAGTAAGTGACAAACGGATCTGGCTGCTTAATGAAGGAACTCACTCCATTTTCCATCTGATAGTACAGTGAAAGAAGCCAGCTGTCTGTACTTTGTGTATAGTTCAGGCTGTGCTGACTTCGTTGTCACTGGACAGAGCACATAGTGCCATTGGAGGGTGACTGTTAGACTGCTTTCATCCATATGGGGAACTATTTCTAACTTGTTCCCTATTGTGAGATTCGTCTATGCTGCATTTCCTTTCGTTTAATTCTGTTGGAATGAATAGGTTAGCAAGAGTCTCACATACCTTGAGTCCTAGCATGTTCCGTGAGCTTGGTTTTGAAATTCTAGCCTCCTGTCTCCACCCACCCCGGTGTTTAAAGTAAAGTATACTTGTAAAATACAAAGGTGGGGTGGGGCCTCAGATTAACAGTGGATTTGAGGGAACACAATAGGAAGTAAAAGGCTACACGACTGATGTGCAATCGAGGGTGAGGAATTTCTGCGGCGAATGTGAGTGGTCACCAAGTCGATGTTATGCTTTGACGTGACTGTATCTGGAGCAACTTCCTGTTGAACTTTTCTGTTCTTAGAGCCCCAGAGCAGGCAGGTAGGAGTCCAGGAGCTCCTGATCCCCATCTGCCGAAGGCCAGACTGGACACATATCTTTTGTCAGGGCAGAGCTTCCCCAGGGTACCCACCTGTTCCTGAGACTTGTATCCCTCCCTCCACCAGCCAGTTAAGTGTTACAGTTTGGCTTGCAGGAGCCAGTGGACACCATCATACCAGTATCTGAGGTCGCCCCAAATGGCAGACAGTGCATACGTGGAAGACATGGACTGGAGGATGGGCTCAGGACTTGGGGTTAGGGTTAGGGTTAGGGCTAGGTGGTGGGATGACCATCTAAACAAAATCCACAGGGCCACACATGGGCTGGAGAGACAGAGGAGATTGGCCAGGACATACCTTGCATACTTTACAAGTTTTACTTCAGGCAGAAGGAACAGTGGTTATGAAGTCTTGGTCTCCAGGGGAAGCCCTGTACCTGGTTCCTGCTGCAGCCACCACCTCTGAGGATTTGGGTGCTGCTACCACATCAGACATGAGCTTTGGGAAAATGAATGAAAAATCTCTGCCACCTAGTGGCAAACAGGCACACTTGCATGCTGGACAGGTTTGGATTGAAGAGATTTTAAAATGACCTCAGCTGAGTGAAAAGAAACTGTTAAAGAGAAGCTACCGTATTTGATGGCACCCATTTCTACTCCTCACAATGATCTACTCAGAAGTTCTTATTATTTCACATTTTATAGAAAGGGAAGTGAGACTAGACTCAGAGAAGACACAGACCTAAGGGCAGACAGATGTAAGAGATTTCATAGGCCATTAGAACAGCACCTTTCAACCTTAGAGGCAGGATGAATGCACTCTGCCCAGAAGTTAGCATCATAAGTCTACTGGGGCTGAAAAACCTACATTTTAAAGCTACATTTTAGATGGGGTTGTGAACCCAAGGCTTTGTGCATTCTTGGCAAGGACTCTTAGCAACTGAGCTATATCCCAGCCTTGTATTTAAAAGACTCTTTTTTTTTTTTAAAAAAAAACTTTATTTATTTATTATTTTTATTTACTTGCCTTGGTGTTTGCCTGGAACTGGAACTACAGACAGTTGTTAGCTGCCATGTGGGTGCTGGGAATCGAACTCGGGTCCTCTGGAAGAGCAGATGGTGCTCTTAACCGCTGAGCCATCTCTCCAGCCCCTTAAAAGACTCTTTAGTTTTATTTTATATGTATGAATGTTTTCCTGTATGTATGTGTGCCATGTGTGTTTCTGCTGTCTGTGGAGGTCAGAAAAAAGAGAGTCCCTGGAATTGGAGTTATAGATGGTTATGAGCCACCACGTAGGTGCTGAGAATTGAACCTGTGTACTTTGCAAGAGAAACCACTTTAACCACAAAGGAATGATTATGGGGTTAGAGAGCTGTCAGTTAGCAAGAGCATTTTCTGTGCAAGCTTGAGAACCCGAGCTCAGGTCTTCAGCATTCGTATAAATGCCAGGTGTTTGCCCAGGTCAGGTGTTTCACCTGTGCCAGGCAACTTCAGTGGTATAGCAGACAGACAGATGGATCTGGAAGCTCACTGGCCAGTCAGCTTAGTCTGAACAAGAAGTTCTAGGTCAGTGAGAGATGCTGTCTGAAGAGAACAGACAGAAAGTGTTAGATCAGGATACTTCCTCTGGTCTGTACACATATACATGGGCATGCACACCCCATATGTGTACACACACACATGATCATGCATCTAAAAAAGGAATTATATATTGATGGAGTAGATGGGACATTCTAGTGTATGCATACATTGTGAAGTGGTTGAAACAAGCTAATTAATACTCATCACCTCACCCACACATCCTTTATGTGTGTATGCGGTGAGAACACTCAGTCTTGAGTATGTGTTATTATTAGCTGTGGTCACCACGTTGTGCAGTGGGCTCTAATGCATGTGCATATCATCTGGTTGAAACTTTGCACACATTGACTAGCATCTCCCTGTTTATTTCTGCCGTCCCCAGGTCTGGCAACCATAGCCTTACTCATTGCTTCTCCACATTCCACAAAAAGTGAGAATGTACAGTGTCTGGCTTAATTCAGGAACCTGCCTTTTGAGCAAGGCCTTGAGTGTAGCTGCTGCCACTGGCCATACTTGGAGTTAGCATCGGCCCAGAGCAATGTCTGACATTCAGCAATGCACTGTGCTGTGTGACATTGATAAGACATTAGAAAGCCATGAGTACCAGGCCAAGGACAGACAGCAGGGAGTTGAAGGGGTTTGGAGCACACTGTGGTGATCAGATCGGGTGACTGTGTACAGGAAACACATTAGGAGCTTCTCAGAGTTGTCTGGAGAGGGGAAGGAACCAGTCTCTGAGTTAGAAGGATAGAAAAGGTAAGATTCCTGCTCTAGCCATTTTCTTTGTGCGCTTTCAAGAGGTGGTGCGAGGTTCCCTGACAGAAAGCGAGAACTGTGATACCTTTTCAGATTCCCACACATTGCTTGTCATTGACAGCTGGCAGAGGAGAAGAAACAGTTTAATCACACTGCACTGGGAGTGATGGGCAAGGGAACCCCGCGATGGGCCTCCTGGCTGTCAGAGAAAATGGCCCTGTGTGCCTGCTTCAGTCAGTGTTTGGGGTCCTCACAGTCTCCCTGGCAAGCTGACCTTGTGGATTTTCTTAGCTGTGGTGTGTGTGTGTGTGTGTGTGTGTGTGTGTGTGTGTGTGTGTGTGTGTGATAGCCTGACGCTCTCCCCTTCCTCTCAGCTTGCCTTTAGACCAGACACTTCCTCGCCAGGGCCCCAGTCAGCCCCTGTCCTTCCCAGAAAACTACCAGACTCTTCCCAAGAACACTAAACATCCTTCTGGGAGCTCTTCACCCCCTCCCCGGAACCTGCCCAGTGACTACAAGTATGCACAAGACCGAGCCAGCCACCTGAAGATGTCCAGCGAGGAGCGTCGGGCACACAGGGATGGTACCGTGTGGCAGCTATATGAGTGGCAGCAGAGACAGCAGTTCCGGCACGGCAGCCCCACGGCACCCATAGGGGCTGGCTCCCCAGAGTTCACCGAGCAGGGCCGCAGCCGGAGCCTGCTGGAGGTGCCCCGCTCCATCTCTGTACCTCCATCACCTTCTGACATCCCTCCTCTAGGGCCTCCCAGGCCCTTTCCACCCCGGCGGCCACATACACCAGCAGAAAGGGTCACAGTGAAGCCACCAGACCAGAGGAGGAGTGTGGATATCTCTCTGGGAGGTTCTCCCAGGAAGGCACGGGGTCATGCTGTCAAGGTGAGGCCTGGGAACTTGTGCCAAGTGACCGGGGTCTGGCGAAGGAGTCACTCAGTGGCTTCCTGGCAGCCTCCAAGGCAGGAAAAAGTGTTGGTGTTCAGTCAGTTCATTAATCCATAACAACCCAATTGAGGCTTGACTCTCCAGGGACCTTTCAGTTTGTGGTGCTGTGCCAGTGAGGAAGGTGGTGTGTGCATTTTGGAGACCGGGCACCCAGGGCTCAGACAGGTGGAAGGCACCTGGTAGGTGGGCCTGGCTGTGAGTGCTTAAGGTCTCCTTGCCTGGCCTCAGTCTGGCTCCTCCTCTCCTGTTACAGAATTCCTCTCACGTGGACCGGCGTTCCATGCCATCCATGGGTTACATGACCCACACAGTCAGTGCTCCCAGCTTACACGGAAAATCAGTAAGTGGTCCCTCACGTCCCTCTTCAGCTGACTGACGTGCACATGAACCCCTAGCCCATGGTATTTCCTTCCTCAGCCAATCGATTGCAGCCCATAGGGTAGCTTCTAAGCCCTTAGTGACAAAGAGGCAGAGAGGCCCAGTGGCTCACTCAGGCTTTGTAGCAGGCCCTCCAAAGGCTGGGAAAAGCGGAAGAGAATGGAGGCCTGGTCCCCTCTTTGGATTTTGCCAGAGGTATAGTCTAGCTTCCTGCTTTTTCCTTCAGCATTCCCTTCTTTCTCTCCTGGCCTTCACTGTCATTGGTTAACTCTCCCTCCAAAGCACTCATCCTTCTGAAGCTGAACTAACTGGTGGCTTTTGAGAAAACAGCTTCCTGTGCCCTATGCTGGCGGTGCCTTATTTGCCCTAATGACAGAGCCAATGTGATCACCGCATAATGGTGTTGTCCTGGCATGGGGTGAAGAGTGTAATTGCGGCGGTGCACCCTGCCTGCCGTGGCTGACTCCCTCCTGATGTGTCCACACGCCCGCAGCTGGAGGAGCTCTCGCTGCTGCTCACCCGGTTGCAGCGGCACCAGGCCAAGTTGGCCAGTGTGCGCAATTTCGCCGTGGGCCAGTTACTGCATCACTACTTGACCTTTCCCGCCTGCCAGGTCAGCGCCGCTGGGCTGTCCGAGGCCCAGGCAGGGATGGCCTGCCACCCATGTTCCCCCGTGCCGTGTGTACTCTGGTCTGTCCTGCTGGCTGGCTCTCTCCTTCTACCCTTGCCTGTTTGCTTCTGGGTGCTACAGCCAGTCACTGTGGGCAATGGTAGAGCGCCCACACCCTCATCCCCCGCTCTGGCTCAGGGAAGGAACTGCATGGGGTGGGACAGCCCTCAACCTTGCTTCTTGAGCTGTGCAGAGTGATTGCCAGGCTGGCACATGGTCATCTTGTCTAAGAGCTGTGCCCTGTCACGCACTGTCACTTAGCTTTGCCACTCATTAAAGACATGTGGGTCAGCCTGGAGGGAAATGTAGGACACCTCCGCTTGCAGAATAGCCCTCATCTTTTGTGCTGTTTAGCCTGTAGGAACCCGCATAGGTAAGATGGGACTGAGTTGTCATTATGGGACAAGAGGATCCTGAAGGAGCGGTGACTCACGGTGTGTCACCAAGAGCTTGCAGGCTGGAGCCAGAATCCCTGTTTTAGACTGTTAAATAGCACCGAGGCCTTGGGCTTGGAATTCAGGTTTCCTGAGACTGCCCAGGGAGTTGCTGTTTTAGGCTCCTGCAGCAGCTGAAGGAAATGGACTCCTCCTCATCTGCAGAGCTGACCTTGGGCACCAGTGGTTCAGCTACATAAGCCTGGTCCCTCCATGCAGCAGAGCACAGATGAGGATGCTAGGCGTGTCACTTTTCTTCTCTGACTCCTTTTAGCAAGACCTGGAGGACCCAAGAAATATAATTAGAAAGAGGGGTGTAAGAGAGGACGTGTTAAAAAACAAACAAACCTAAGTTGAGAGATGGAGTCGGTGACTCAGTGATTAAAGAGCTCACCGTGAAAGTGTGTGAAACCTGTAAATGCTGACTGGGAGTGGCTGTCCTGTGATTCCAGCCCCAGAGCAAGCTGGCTAGTAAGACTAGCTGTATCAGTGAACTCTGGGTGATTGACAGATCCTGCCTTATAAATAAGGAGGAAGAGCGATGGAGTGCTCACACCTACATGCAAAAACATACACACATACATGCATCACACACACACACACAAAGGAAAAAATAGTCATAAGTTGTGAATTTGATTTTAAATAATATGCTCCAACTGTCTTTTCTCCTCCTTTCAAAATGTGTTGGGAGAGTGACTTGGGTAAGCATGGTGGTGAAGGAGCCAGTATAGGGAAAGCCTATGCAAGCCACATGCATCCCTTACAGACAGGGCTTCCGTGCCTAGCTGTATGTGAACTTCTCCTGTGTATGTAAGTGATGGTCTTACACCAGAATTGTCTGCCTTCCCTATCCTTGGCTTGCTCAGCTAGAGGCCCTCTGTCCACTAAGAACATGGTAACTGGACCATTCTTAAACTCTTGCAATTCTTCTGTCTCAATTAGCTTTTGTGATCTATTAACAGGAGTGTGACTTGGGGGAACCTTATTCTCAATAATTACACTGAAGAGCATGATAGACCAGAGAGACACTACAAACGGTCTTACCCAGGAACCCCTTCACTGTTTCTGGCCTGGCTGCTTTGGCTTCTTGCTAAACAAGAAAAACAAAGTTTCCAGAAAACTTGTAGCAGCTACTACTTATGTTCCTGAAGTCTAAGGTCATACTGAGACCTGCTGGATCACCCAAGTTGTTTTTGTCTGGCTTTTCCAGCCATCTATCCACATCACTTGGGGACATATTACTTCATTCATGTGAGACAGCCCAGCCCAAAGGTTTGATGCCAAGAATTAGGGCAGTGGTGTCAATGGGATCCTAGCTTTGTGTATGGCAAGTGCTCTCTCAGGCAGATCTCCTGGTTCTTCCTCAGGAGCCCAGCATCCACCTCATCTGCTCTACTGCCCTAGCTCTCTTGTTGGGTCCTCCCCATCAAAGCGCAATGGGTGCAGGGATAAGCTGGCTTTCCCCATAGACCCGCAAGCTCTGCCATGCCAAAAGAGGGCTCTGAGTTGCAGCAAGACATTTGTGCTTCCTCCGTGGCCTGGTGTGTTGGTCTGCTGTGGTCCCCTGTCTCCACAGTTGTATATTGTGAATGATCTACTTGTGAAGACCTGATTATTTTAACCCCTAGTGTTCGTAACTGTTTTGTTTTCCTCTCTGCTTCCTTGGAAGGCTGATGACACCTACCTCCAGCTGAAGAAGGACCTGGAGTACCTGGATCTAAAGGTGAGTGGTTGGGCTGGAGAGATGACCCAGTGGTTAGGAGTACTTGCTGCTCTTGCAGAGGACCCAGGTTTAGTTCCTAGCACCCACCTCAAGCAGTTCACTTCCACCTACCACTCTGTTCTAGAGTATTCAGTTCCCTCTGGCCTCTACTGTGCACATGGAACAGTAAGCTCACACAGGCACACATGCTACCCTAAGTAAAGATAATAAATCTTTGAAGGTGAGTAGCATCGGGATCCCACCTCGCATGGACACTTGTCTTTCTGAGAGTATTGCCTTCTGGAGCCCAACATTTACTCTCCAGACCCTCAGTAACCATTCTTGTCTGAATCAGAAGAAATAATTTGCTTACTGTCTGACTCTTCTGAAGTTGCTGTGAGCCCCGGTGAGAAGTCTCTGATTTAGAGAATGAGGGTCATGATTTTGATCTTTTCCTTCCCTTAGTTAGACCCAGGGGTTCCTGGGAAATATCCATTGGCTTCATCAGAGCCTCTGCTGCTTGTGTGAGTGTTTAGTTCACAGGGAGTGGCTGATGTGTGTTTTCAGCAACAAATGTCTTGGTGGGTCCTTTGGGTTTGTTGATGAGGGAACAAGTTCCACATGGAGTCATGGGGCTTTGAGGCCCACCCATAGCCTCTCCCTTTAGAGGTGAGCACTAGGAGCCTGTACATGCTTAAGGCTCAGGCTCTGACTCAGGCTTCACAACATACCTGAAGGGCTCCTGAGAAAATGAGATGCATGCACTCTTCCCTGGAGAAAGCTGCTACCAACTTGCCACAACTCTGCACACTTCCTGAGGAGAGTAGCCTTAGTCGTCCAGGGAGGGAAGGGGCCAGTGGATCATGCTCATCTGTACTGCACTGTGGACCTGGCTCAAGATATTTCTAATGCAGGAATTTTCTTCCAGCCTCATGGGGCTCAGCTGTAAATACTACCTAGCACCTACGGCAGCAGGTGGGGGTTTTCCCATGCGGACAGCCCACCAAGGCCTTTGGTTAGATAACTTCCAGTTCACTTATGCATCTGGTAAGCGCTTGTTGTATGCCCAGCTTTACAGAAGACAAGGTCAGATGCAAAAGAAAAACTCAGCTCCTAGTCGTAAGAAATTTCCAAATAGTATGGTCTGTGGAAAGAAAATATCCCCAAATGATAATTTATACAGTGAGCATACAAAGATCTGTTTGGCTCGGTTATGAGCTGGAATCATGAGAATTCCTATGGCCTTTGAGAAAGGCTTTGGAGAAAGCAGGAAGCCTATGAACAACACTTTGCAGAATTACGGCTCAGAGTAGTTAGTTGTTAGGTAGTAGGTGGGTCAGGACCAGAGTGAGCCAAAGAGCCAGGGTACAGTGGTGAGGTCAGAGCCATGGGGTGAGGTGGGAATAAATCATGCTGACTCCTGATACTATCATAGACCTTAGGAAGGAAGGCTCAGTGAGCACAGAGATTAAAGGAGGAGAAACTGAGGCACAGGCTTTAGAGCAAGGATTCCTGTTTGTCTGGACTTCAACAGAAGCCTAGTAGTGATGGCCTGTGTAATATGTTTTGGTTTATTGCATTAGCTTGCACAGCAGCTCTATAAGGGACGTAAATTACTTTTTCAAGGCCACACTGAAGATAAATTTGGGCCCAGTGCTCACTCTAAAGCTCACATTCACTTTGTTACCAGCCTTTCATAATATGTCATTTGTGCTGCTATGGTCCCAAAGGCATTAAACTTTTGGGGGAGCCAAGCTTGGATTCCGATGGCAGGGAATGGATTTGATAGGCTGGAGAGGTAAGTTGCATCCAGGATGTGCTTTCCTAGCTAGGAGCTATGTCACTTGAGGAGGTATTCTGGATGCTGACATTACTTGTCATGAGAACAGCTGGGCTTGTAGCCAGGTTTTCCTGGTTGTATATCTGCTACTCTAGTTACTAAGCTCTTCTCAGGGAGCTAGTCCCTGGATGAAACTCTCCTGCCGCTGGGAGAGGCTTGACTGTCCCACTTCCTGTGTGAGAGAAGATATTATACTCTGTGTGCAGTGCTGATCAGAAAGGCGAGTGTGCTCCATCAGAGGGCGGAACCTGCTCTGCCCTGCACAGAGCTTGCTGGGATATCGGATTCTCAGAGCAGTGGCCCAAGGATGTGGGCCTCCAGGTGAACATGTTTCCAGTTGTTCAAAGCCTAAATCTGCCTGCTAAGTCTAAAAGTGTCGTTTTTCAATTTCCATTGTCTGGGGTAGTGGTCCAGGGGATTAACCACATGTCAGTGCTCTGCTTACCTTGATATGCTGAACCCTTCATTTTCTTCCCCTAGCATCTCTGTGGAGCCAGGGAGGACTCCCATAGTGGGAAGTATACCTGTAAGAAGTGCAGTGCAGTGGCAGAGAGTTAGGAACAGCTTGGGGAAATGGAGACAGACTGTAAGGCTCTGGTGTGCCGTGGGTTTTCTGTGGCTCTAAAGAGGATTAAGCTGAGTAGATGACAGATACAGGCAGACAGGGCTCAGTCACTAGAAATGCTTTTCTGCAAGGGCTCTGCAAGTGGGGAATGTCCTGTCACTGGGCTACATGGATTGGAACTTCCAAGACCTATTGTTAGTGGATCCTATGACATGCTGAGCAGAATGTCCTCAAAATGAAGGCATTGGGGTACTGCAGGAAGAGACAGAACAAGAGGTTACACGTAGGAAAGCAGATGCACTTGAGTAAGCCCTGAAGACATTCTTGGCACTGGAGATAAGCTAGGCCTCTCCAGGACCAATTTCCTCTTTCTGTAGTGGGATAGATTGAACTTCCAGCCTCATGCATGTGGGGCAAGCATGCTACCCCTGTGCCATTCTCAAGTATGTCACCAACTCTCTTTTTACTCTTTAAGACAAGGTCTTACTATTAATAAATTCCCAGACTAGCACTGAATTCATTCAGGTAGCTAGGATAACTGACCATTGTCTCTAAAGGCAGTTCTCTCTCTCTCTCTCTTTCTCTCTCTCTCTCTCTCTGTGTGTGTGTGTGTGTGTGTGTGTGTGTGTGTGTGTGTGTAAACCAGGGTCCTGTGACAGGCACGTTACCACTGCTATATCACCAGCCTTAGCACAAGCTTCTCTAGAGATTCCCCCTTCCCATATCTGATCTACTGATCCCCTCTTTGCTGTGTTGACTTAAACTGGTTTATGTTCTTATCCCAAGAGCCAAGGATCCAGGGCCCATCCACCCCTCTGATCAGCTGATACCCTGTTTTTTGAGTTTGTTGCTGATATTTTCTTCCCAGTATCTCTTGTGGGTTTTCCTCCATCGAGTGCCTATTGCTGCTGTTGTGGCCAGATGATCAGATGAAGGTGCCTCTTAGAAGACACTCTTAGCTAATGTGTTTTGGGGAATGCTTGCTTCTCTGGCCTTTCTCTTGGTGATTCCAGGGTAGAAAAGAAGAAACAGCGATGAAGCCTCTGTTCCGACTGGCAGTGCGGCAGTTGGTTCAGTTGTGCTTAGTTCTCTCAATAGGAATTACTGTCCCTACCTTGCTAACCAAGAAGCTGTGTCTAAACTCCATGCCTGGACCTGACTTCAGCCAGGTTTGTCCTCTTTGGGCTGTGTTTCCATTATGGAAATTCTGCGACCTAGAACCAGCGCTCCACTGACTGGCTTCAAAAGGAGGGCTGTGGTGGGGTTGCTATTGTTCATAGCTTTTTAAAAAATTATTCTTTTAGACAGAGTCTAATCATGTTGCCCACTTTGTTCTCAAATACCTGGGCTCAAGAGATGCTCCCGGACTATGGCTGTGTGCCTATGCGCCTGGCTTTGAGTTATTTTTAGAAAGCTGTGAAACACAGTCTGGCAGGGTTGAACAGAGCATCTTGGACTGCTCAGGCAATGTCTTTGTAGATACAGAAGGTTGCCTTCAAGCCCAGGGAGTCCCTTGTCTCTGGGTAGGAGTGTGCCATTGTCGGCCTCACAGCTGTAACATGTTGGCTTTCCCTGACAGTTTGAATCTGAGATCAGGGCTTGTTTGTTTCCAAAGTCAGCTTCTGGGACAGTTTTTTAGGTTGTTATCTGGGACATTAGCTATTTCTAGAACACCTAGGAACTTGATTTTTAAAAATATAGGGCTGAACCAGGTATGATGATACACACCTGTGGTCCCTGCTTCTTAGGGGACAGACTGAGACAGGAGGATCACTTAAGCCTACAAATTAGAGGCCAGTCCACAGAACATAATGACTTAATACCTTTAAAAAAAAAAAAAAAAAGTGGCGCGAACCTTTAATCCCAGCACTTGGGAAGCAGAGGCTGGTGGACCTCTGAATTTGAAGCCAGCTTGGTTTACAGACTGAGTTCCAGGACAGCTAAGACTACATAGAGAAACTCTGTCTTGAAAAACAAAACAAAACAAAAAATTCTTTTTTTAAAGGTGGGCATGGTGGCTCACGCCTTAGATCCCAGCTCTGAGAGGCAGAGGTGACTGGATCTCTGTAAACTTGAGGTCAGCCTGGTTTACAAAGTGAGTTCCAGGACAACCTCCAAAACTTCCCATAGAGACTTTGTCTCAAAGAAAAATAAACTTCAGATCCTGGCATGACCTACCTATAGTTTCGGCGTTCAATACAACCAAGAAAGGGGACTGCTTAATGTTCAAAGCCAGCCTGCACTACATAATTCCAGACTGGCCAAGAATACATAGACCCTGACTCTAAACAAACAAACAAACAAATAAATAAAAATGTAAAAGCAGGGGCTGGAGGTAAAGCAGGTAAAGGTTGTTGCTACCAGGCTTCAGGACCTGAATTTCCATGTAGTACAAGGAGAGAGCTGAGTCCACAAGTTGGCTTCTGACCTCTACACACACTATAGGGTGCACACACACAGATAAATAAATATGTCTTGTTTTGTTTTTAAGGCAAATCTGGAGGTCTCTACTGAATTAGCACTCTTAAGCACAGAATCCTGGGCTCAAGCTCTGGTGTGACTCTTGTGCACACTAAAATTTGAGGTCTGATGTTCAGGGATAGAGATTACTAACTCCAGCTGTGAGCTAAACCACTGGGGAACTTTGAAAATGTACATCAGTACTTGAGTTCCATGCTTAGAGACTCTGACTTAATTGATAATATTCAAGCATTACTCTTTTAAAACCAAACAAACAATTCCTTAGGTGTTTTTAAAGTATAGCCAGGGCTGAGAAAGATTGCCTTAAAGTGGTTGTTTATTCTTTTGTTTTTGTTCTGAGACAAAGTCTCATCTATCCTGCCTTGTTCTCGAATGCCCAATGACCTTGGACTTGAATCTTCCTGCCCCTGTCCCTGAGTCTGAGTCCCAGATGTCCCTGGTGCATCTGTGCCTCGTTTCTGTGGTGCTGGATGGAGCCAGCTTCATGAAGGCAAGGCAAGCACTGTACCTCCTGGGCTACACCTCCCTCAGAAGTGGAGGTTCTCTTGAGTCCTACTCCAGGCCTGCCTCTGGCATAGAGCCTGAGCCTTCCAGGTCGTTCTGAACACTGACGTTGGACTAGGGTGCAACTTAAGGTAAAGCAGTTGTCTAGTGTACACAAGGCACTGGGTTCAATTCCCAATGCTAAGAAAAGATAAAACTTCTGTTGGCCTGGGGTCTACCCACCTGGAGCATGGGACAGTGTTTCCTTTCTTTCTTTTTTTCTTTCTTTCTTTCTTTGCATTTCTTTAATGTGTGCGTGCAAGCATGCGTGTGTGTATGTGTGTGTGTGTGTGTGTGAGTGTGTGTGTGTTAAAGCTGAAGGTATGTGTGTCATGTGTAGTCAGAGGACAACCTGCAGGAGCTGGTTGTCTCCTTTCACCGTGTGGGTCTCAGGATTAAGCTCAGGTCCTCAGGTCCAGTGGCAGCATCGCCCACTGAGCCTTCTTGAAGGCCTGACAGACTGTTTCCAGCACCAGTTATAAGCATTTGGGGCCATTAGTTAGTCATGGACATCTAGTTGTACCTAGTCCCTCCTTCACACAGGTGAAGTGAAATTCAAGGACTCTCTGGAAAGTACTTGTTAGAAACGAGACGAGGGCATGAGCAACTCTAAACCAAGCTTCTACGAGTTGCAGAATGTGGCTAGGGAGGCAGAGAGAATTGAATCTCTTCTGTCAGGCTTCCCCTCACTGTCTGCAGCAGAACTAGGAAGTGAGCCAGGAAGTGGTCTCACATAGCCCCCCACCCCCACCCCCAAGTAAGCAAAGCTGATTAGGTCTGTTCTTC
This sequence comes from Sigmodon hispidus, assembly GCA_004025045.1. Lineage (NCBI taxonomy): Eukaryota > Metazoa > Chordata > Mammalia > Rodentia > Cricetidae > Sigmodon > Sigmodon hispidus. Next base: position 124,205 of record PVIH01000415.1, on the reverse strand, counting down.
AGAGGCAGGTGGCTGGGACGTTTACACACCAAGGCTGTCTTAACTGTCTGCACACCTCACCTCTGAGGTTCCCCTTTGCCACCCCCCAGACTGTGGCCGCTTCAAGTGTCGTTGGATGTCTCACCTGTTACGTTTTGTTGTATTTGCCTTTCTGTTCGGAACAGATTAAAAATAATGAACCTTTGATCAACGTGCTTTACAAAGTGCTGAAGAAGTCAGCACGGGGCTGTCGGCCCAGGAGAAGCGTAAGATGATCGGATCCGTGTCTGCAGGCGGGCCATTCCATTGCTTCTGGCTCCGTGCCGGCATCATCACTTGCTTTAGCAGTTGCTCTCCTGATGCCCCACGCTTCCTGCAAGTCATTTTGGTTGATTTTCTTTAACCCAAAGCTCTCTTCAGTATTGTGCCAATACATTGGGCTGAGCTGCTCATCTGTGGTGTCTTGTGGCTCCATGTTCTGTGTTGCAGAGGGATGGGGGCTTGCCTGGCTTGCCATCAGCTATGTGTGTGTCCATTCTCACGTGTCTGCATCCATGCAGATAGGGCTGAGCATGAATTTCTTGGCAGGGAGCAGCAGTTCCTAACCACTTTAGAGAAGCCTTAGATGATGCCAATGTCTCTGCCTTTGCTGGGCAGGGTGTTGACATGTAGGTACCAGTCTGGAATTGGATAGCCACTCTTTGGATGGCCTCTTATGCAGTTTAGCCAGTTCATGAAACATTCTGAGGGAGGCTACAGATGGAAAAGGGCAGATGTCATGTCCTGATATGGTAGTGGCCTGTGTACCCTGAGTCTCTTCCCATATAGGATTCTTTAAGATGAATGAGGACCCCAAGACCTTTGATAGTTCTGGTGACAGACAGACAGTGGGGACACATGTTAACATTTTAAGTGGATATAAATACTATTATCACAGAACACAATTTTAAAAAGGAAACTTAGCTGCCACATACTACCTGTGGCTATAACGTTTGTTAAAACATTCTTTCTCTAGAACAAAACTAAGCTGAAGGACCTCTGAGCTGTATCAGAGCCTTCTGTATCAGAGCCTTCAGGAAGCTGAGGCTTGTGATCTTTACTCCTTTGGAAGCCAAACCAGCTGGTCTGATTTTGATGTGTTCATGAACTCAGCAAGCATTCTCCATATCTCTTCCATATGCCAGCTCCTGATTGGGCTTTAAGGACAGACATCTTAGTCTCCACAGTGACCCCTAGTGTGGTTACTATGTCTGCAGAGGAGAACTGAGCAAACATCATTGTAATCCAATATACTCAGCACAACTCTGATAGGCCCCCTGTGGGAGGGACACCCTGCAGGAGGGACACCCTGTGGGCACCAGGCCCACTCAAAGGGAAGAAAGACAAGCACTTTGAGTTCTGGCTCCCAACATCCTATCAACAGCATATTAAAGGATAAGAGAGGCCTAGTTCTTAGAAGAGAGAGAATGTGATGAGGGAGGGGGGAGGTTGGTCAAGAGTCGCTGAGGACAGCAGGAAAGGTCACACTTCCAAAGGGATGCCACCAGAAAGCTTAATTTAGATTTTGCTTTCTCAGAATGCCTTTGTGTGCCGACACCCCATTTCTTTTCTGATGGTGCTGAATAAATGAGGCATTGCTCAGTTAGATCCTCTGCCTTCTTTAAGCATCAGAGACATCCTCAATAAAAAGCTTCAGGGAAAAAGGGGGAAGAGTTTGCTGGGGGAAATCCCCAGAGTGCACCTCAATTTGAAAGTGATTTCTAGCTGGTTAACGAGCCCAGGCCAGCTTCTTTGGAGAAGAGACCAACTCACAGCCCTCCGTATGTTTAACTGTGTATATACATGTATGTACACATATTCTGACACAGGCTCCAAGAAGTTCCATGAATGCTTGCTGTGTGCCTTCCCTTATGGCAGACCTTATATTCAGGCTTTGCCACAAATTAACAAGGCCAGGCTCCCTGCCCTGCTGTGTGGTCAAATCGAATCAGTCCTCAGTCAAAGCAAGGAAGTCATTTGGTGAGGGTAGTGAGATGACCCAGCAGTTAAGAACACTGGCTGCTTTTCCAGAAGATTCAGTTTCTATTCCCAGAACCCACATGGCAACTCACAATAGTTTGTAACTCCAGTTACAAGAGATCCAACACCCTCTCTGGCTTCCATGAATACACAGGCCCATGCATATGATACACAGAAATACATGTAGGTGAAACACCCGTACATGTAAAATAATTATTTTTTTAAAAGAAGTAATTTGTTATTGGTTTGGACTTGCTGAGATAGGGTGTAGGTCAGTTGGTTGGGCACATGGATGTGGTTAGTCTGAAGGGAATGGTTGCCAATGGATTTTGACTCCTGATTGACACTTGCAAACTTCTTGGGCCTTCCAGAAGGAGTAGGGAGAAAACACAGGTTATCTTTCCAGCAGCTGTCTATCTATCTATCCGGGGCCTTCTGCCTAGCTCATACACACTATTTGCCTCTGTTATGGTTACCCTAGTCTCCATGTCCACTGTTCAGAGCTTCAAAACAGAACAAAGATGTGATCGTGATTTGAGATGCATTAAACCTGGCCTTGTCTTGGCCATGGAAGGCCCACATCTACACAGCCTATGGCAGGAGGATGCCTCAGGAAAAAGGAAGCATAGGGAGTTGGAATCAGCTTCTTGGGAGCAGGAAGGCAGCAAACTGCCTACTGACAGTTGGCTGAGGATGTGACTGGGATGCTGTACTGGCCTGGAAGTGTGGGTGACTTGTTTGTTGCTTTGTTGAGATGATGAGGCAGGTTGTAACTCACAGGAGTACAGTTAGGCCTTGTCTAGGTGTGAATCTAAAAACACTAGCTGGACCTGACCTGGGTCCCTCTCCCTTTGGCTGGATCTTTTAGTAGTGTAGGGTAAGGAAGGCTGGCCTTGTCCATGGGGAAGGAAGCTTCTCAGAGACCTGGACTAAGCTGGGCAGTGGGATGTAGACCTGTATTTGTCCCTAGGTGCAGTAACAGGCCTCTTTTATCCTTAGCAAACCTCTGAAGACCCACAAATGTGTCATGCTCATTTGGGGTCAACACCTTTAAAACTGATAACCTTGTAACTTGACACCTGCATTTTCTTTAATTTGAGAAATGTAATAGTATTAGGGTCACCAAAAGGTTTTAGTGTTTCCATAAAGTGAATTGAAACAATGCAGATAGTGCTCACATTTTCGCCCACTTTGTGCCATGAGCCTCCTGCCTCCACTGAGACTTCCACCTCCATCCAGCATAGGACTAACCTTCCTTCCTGAGTTTTGACTTCACACACCAAGTTAATCATGAAATTGTTCACCTCCCAGATGACAGGCCGAGATCTTCTTAAGGATCGAAGTCTGAAGCCGATGAAGATCGCTGAGAGTGACATTGATGTGAGTTACCAGTGACAGGCTGGCTCCTTAGACGCCTCCTGACTGGACCTGGGCAGCTTCCCCACAGGGTTCTGATAGTGCTCTGGCCAGAGGCATTCTGATCTTATTCTTGAGGCCATGGCCTGTTCTCACCCCTCCCCGCCTCCACCCCATCCTCTCCAACTCGTTCTTGCTTATAGGTCAAGCTGAGTGTTTTCTGTGAACAAGACAGGATCCTCCAGGACTTGGAAGACAAGATCCGAGCTCTCAAGGAGAATAAAGTATGCATCATCTTGCATTGCAGTGGGGTGGGTGGAAGGCCATGCAGTCACTCTTGTCTGTGCTGACACAGTGTTTGCACTCCCATGCCAGCAGCATTCATTCATGAACAGGAGGGAGCCGGGGGGGGGGGGGGGGAAGGGGGGTGGCTCAGGTCAGAGTGCTTTGCTAATATGCCTGAAGCCTCAGCATCACATGTGAAGCAGGTGTGGTTAGCATACACCTATAACCTAAGGGGAAATCAGAATTTTAAGGTCATCCTCAGTTAGACAGTGCTTGGTCCTGTTACCACAACAAAAAAAATAGCTAAGCAGCAAGTATTAGTTATTCAGTCCTTTTTGTCTAGGGGTGTTCCTCAGAGACTTGTATATGAGTCTCCCCTCCTTTTAGGGAGAACCCCATGTGCTTGGTTCAAGTAGGCTCGATCTGCTCCGGCCCATGTCTCAGCCTGGGAGGATGAAGCACTGGCGGGTGGGTCTGATTGCTTGACACGTGAAACCCAAGAGTCTGCCTTGGTGGGGAGTGGCCCTGTCAAAAATGGGCAAAGCCTTTCACATCCTCGGTTCCTTTCCCCAGGGATCTGAGCTGTGAAGGCAAATGTAGATGAGAAGACAGGCTTGAGGTGGGGCCACAGTGGGAATCTGGGAGTGATTTTTTTTTTTCCTTTTGTATTTTAAAAAGATGTATTTATGGTGTTGAAGGTCTGTGACATGCATTTTCTTCCACAAGAGCCTGCAAAGTTTTCCTGTCATTTTTTGTTTGTTTGTTTCCATATAATCTATAAGGAATCGGAAGGCTCTGCACCCTCCTTGTAGATGAGAATACTGAGGCGTGGGGCTCTTTAGAGATTTGCCGGTCTCAGCTGCTGTCTAAGGCCCTGTGTCTTTGCTCCAGCTCAGCTCTGGCCCCTTTGGCCCTGCTTGTTTGGTTCCTCTGGGGACCGCCCTCCCATTCTGTTGCTCTTGGCCCTTTGTGGTGCAGGACCAGCTGGAATCCGTGCTGGAGGTGCTGCACAGGCAGACAGAGCAATATCGAGACCAGCCCCAGCACCTGGAAAAGATCACTTGCCAGCAGAGGCTCCTACAGGAGGATCTTGTCCATATCCGGGCAGAGCTCTGCAGAGAGTCCACAGTATGTAAAGGGTGAAGAGGTGATGGGCGCTTTCCCTGGGGATGGCCATGCTGTATTCCCATCACTCCTGCTGTTGAAGTGAAAGCCAGGGTTGAGAACTTGTTACTGCCTCCTGGTGGCATGTTATCCAGGGGTAACATGTCTGATTCTCCTCATCAGGATATTTGAGGGAGACCCAGTTTTTTTGGAGAAGTCTACAGTTTGTATTCTAGTCTGTGTTCAACGTGCTCTAAGATGTCAGTTTCCACTATTGCACCTGTCAGTCTAGTGTGGTGCTGACATTTGTACCAAGGCAGGGAAGGAAACCATCTTGGGGTGAGGCGTAGGCAGCACAGGTAGCCAGGGTCACCTGCTCCCATTTCCTTTCCGCCAGGCTACCTAAGCCTCCTATAACCTGTCTACCTAGTGGGTTCAGGGTGGGTGTTCTCAAGGGGACTGGGCTGAGAGGGAACAAGGTGAGGGGGCATCTGGGGACCAGAAGTGTTTTCTTGGCCAATAGGAGATGGAAAATGCCTGGAATGAGTACCTGAAGTTGGAGAGGGACGTGGAACAGTTGAAGCAGACCCTGCAGGAGCAACACAGAAGAGCCTTTTTCTTCCAGGTGACCAAGAAAGATGGTTGTCACCTCCCTCAGTTCCCCAGCCTCCTGTGAGCTCTGCCAAACAGCTTCCCCAAGCTCTCCCTTGAGGATTCCTTCTGCCATGATGAGAAGCCTCACCTCAGTTCCCCCTCTTCTTCGCTCTCAATGCCTAGCACTCAGTATTTGGAAAAAGCTGGTCCTTTAAAGGGGCAGAGCCAAGAGGAGCCAGTTCAGTACGCACAGCCACATGGAGGGCACTTTGGGGGTCCAGGGCCAGTTTCTCTTAGATTTCCCGAACAGCAGTTAGAAGTCCAGTCTGCCTTGATTGTGGCAGTCACTCCTTGGCCTGAAGAGAGTGTGGAGTCAGTCCCTGGAGGCTCCTCCTCTCTCATTTATGCTCATTTCCCTTTCTAGAGGCTAGCCTGAGAGATTCCCATCTCTGTGACCCCTGGCCAATTTGGGAAAGGTGGCCTTAGCTTAAAGGTCAGGCCATTCTAGCTGGCTTGTGTTCTCCCATTGTGTTAGGCATCAGGCTTCTATCCCAGTTTCAAAATTTTAAAAATGGAAAGTAGTGGGCTTTCCATTTCTGCTTTAGGTCTGTCTCTATTTCTTGGGACATAGATTCCATGTATTTGAATGAGCAAGTGTTCCTGGCGGTTTCTTATGCATGGGGCAGCATGCTATGCCACTTTAGGAGCTGGGCTTGCTAAATGACAATGGAGTAATGACCCAGTTGTAGACTGGATGTTCTCCTGACCCTAGGAAACCAAGGAACTCCTTTGGGAACCTCCCCCTCACCCCAAGTGGGCCTAATATCCTTCACTCACTCGGGTGGTTCTGGGAGAGCAGACCAGGACACTGGAGACTCTTGCCCCTAGTTCAGGGGTGACCTTAGAATGCCCAGAATATGCCTTTCTCCTACTGTTATCTTCCTCCTTTGAGACCCCATCCCGCAGTCGGTAGTAAATGGCTTGAACATGCTAAGTGACTGATGTTGGTAAAATCTTCCCAACCCTTGTTTCTAGTTGTTACTGAGTTTCATCATGTAGCCCACACTGGCCTCCAGCTGTGTAGCCCAGGACCGCCTCTGCCTCTTGAGTCCTGCCACCATCACACCAGGCATCCCAACTGGTCTTGAGAGTTTTCATAAACAGTGTTAGGTTCCTTCCCATGTTGTAGAGCCGTATTTCGGAATTTTTCATTTGGGAAACTGAAAATCTATTTTCTTACCCTCCCCTTCCCTGGTCCTGGCTTCTCCTGTTCTCTTTCCTGTCTCTGTGACATTGACTAGGTGTTGCATGTGTCATTGAGTCCTATGCTGTTCAAGGTGATCTATTTAAAGTTGGGTAAAGTAGGCCAGTCGAGCTGGTGAACACTGCTCCCAGCATTCCTCACTGGTCTGCTTCTCAAGGAGGCTTTGAATAGGCTTGGCATTTGCCCTGGCATTTTTCCAAAGGTCTTCACCACCCCTATGGTGAGAGACACTGACTGAAAAGTTATCACAAATCCTCAGAAGAAAGTTCTAGTGAGGAGCCAAGAAGATCCTGAACCCGCCCCCTCTCATCCGCAGGAGAAGTCACAGATACAGAAGGACCTGTGGAGGATTGAAGACGTCATGGCAGGCTTGAGTGTGAATAAAGAGAACTACAGAGTCCTGGTGGGATCTGTAAAAAATCCAGGTGAGGCAGAAACTGTCTTCCTGAATGTAGGAACAAGTGGAGCAGATGGAGTCTCAGAAAGACTGAGTCTGCATGGTAGTTACCCCATCTCTGCACTGAGAAATGGGGTCTTGAGTCCAGCCTTGTATTGTTTCTGTTCATTCCCTCAGAAAGGAAAACGGTGCCTTTGTTCCCTCATCCGTCTGTGCCTTCACTCTCTCCAACTGAGAGCAAGCCGGCCCTGCAGCCCAGTCCTCCCACCAGCCCCGTGAGGACCCCTCTGGAGGTCCGCCTCTTCCCACAGCTGCAGACCTACGTGCCATACCGACCTCACCCACCCCAGCTGAGGAAAGTGATGTCTCCTCTTCAGTCACCAACCAAGGCGGCAAAGCCTCAGGTGGTAAGCTATGGCACCTAGGGGCTGAGGGCGTGCTGCGTGACTTCCTGCAGAGAGATAAATGAAAGTCTGTTCACCTCACATAAGACACAGCTAGCAAAGGAATGAGTCCACCCAAGTACTTGGTGATCAATGAGTTCTCTGGGCTTCCTTAAGTAGGGGTGAAGTGTGACCTATAGCAATGTGAAAGAGCCTCAGCACCGCATCATTGCAGAGTCCACCCACCCAGCCTAGGTAATGACTCCTAAAATTGCATTGGTCAAGTCACTGTTTTTAATCTATGTTGAGTTCTTTCTCCCCAACCCCAATGTGAGGTGCAGACTAGAGAAGCAGCAACAGGAGGTTGCCAATGTGCACAAGGTGCCTGGCACCAGGGCTGGGCACAAAGGTGAAGGTACTAGCCTGTTCTCAGCTTTTCCCTGGGGCCTTGGGCAATTTCGTCATTTTTCTGAACTATCTCAGTTTCCTCTTGAACCCATGATGGAGCCTAGACCCTCTGTAAGGGCAGTCAGTGCTTTTACATGTTGACAGCCCCAGTTCTACTCTTTTGTGTGGTTGTTGACTTGTTTTAGACATTTATATTTGTATAACAGAAGTAGCTATCATGTGGCTAGAAAGATGGCTCAGCAGTTAAGTGCACCCATAAGACAGCTAACATTGACTGTAATCACAGTTCCAGGGGGTCCAGTCCTTTCTTCTGGCCTCCATGGGCCCCAGGCACTTGTACACAAACATACATGCAGGCAAAATACTCACACATAAGTATAAACAAATAAACATAAATGTAGTCTGAAGTTTTTCTGTCCTACCCAAACTGCTCCTGCAGCCATTTAAACTGTTTGGCCTATGGCTCAGGCTTATTACTTGTTAATACCTAAGAAACCTAACCTGTGATTCTTATCTATGTTTAGCCATCTGGCTTGGTACCTTTTTCTCAGTGCAGCATTCTTGTCTTGCTTCCTCTGTGTCTCACTGGTGTCTCCCTGCTCTTCCTCTTCCCAGAATTCTCCTGTCTGGTCTCCCCATCTATACTTCCTGTCTGCCTAGCTTCTGTCCAATCAGCATTTTATTAAACCAATATTTAGAGTGACAAATATTTACAGTGTACAAAAACATAGTCCCACAGCATATAAAACATTTTTTAAAGAAGGATCCAGGGTATGGAAAGATGGCTCAGTGATTGAGGGCACTTGCTGCTCTTACCAATGATGGAAGTTTTATTCTTAGCACCAGTGTCAGGTGGATCACAACCATCTATATAACTCCAGCTCCAGGAGGTCTGAAGCCTATGGCTTCCAAAGACATTTGCACTTATTTGCACATTCATGCCAATCCATGAACCTACATATAATGCAAAGTTTTTATTAAAATATCCATTTGAAAATGAGATTAAAATATGTCAGTGATGGACTGGAGAGATGGCTCAGAGGTCAAGGGCACTGCCTACTCTTCCAGAGGCTCTGAGTTCGATTTCCAACAACCACATGGTAGATCACTACCATCTATAATGCATTCCAGTGCCCTTTTTGGTTCACAGTTCAGACATACATGTAACAGAACACTATATACATAATAAGTAAACTTTTTTAAAAAGCTGGTGCACACCTTTAGTCCCAGCACTCAGGAGGTAGAGACAGATGGATCTCTGTGAGTTTGAGACCAGCTAGGACTATACAGAGAAAACATGTCACAAAAAAGAAAAAAACAAGAATGTGCCAGTGAATAATAATCAGGGCACCATCCTTGATATGCCAACACTCAGGCCAATGAGCAGAGCGTGAACACTAAGAAGGCCTCCAACCTCACATCCCCTCCCTTGCTCCTAGTGCTTGGCTTCCATATAATCGCCTTAGCCTTTTCTCCCTGTTTTTGAATCCCTAAGCACTTGAATTATGTCAGGATACACACAACTCTCCTGTGTCTTCCATACTGTGTACCTCATCCATTACAGATGAGCTACACACTGTTGCTTGGCTTATTTAACTTACTATCATTTTAAAAACTAGTAATGGTCCCAGTGTGGTGGCACATACCTTTAATGCTGGCAGAGGCATGTGGATCTCTTGGGTTCCAGGCCAGCCAGGGCTACACAGAGAAATCCTGTCTCAAATACCTAAATGAAAACAAAAACTAGGATTCGGTAATTTCAAAGAACACACATACAAGAGCCACAAAGAAAGTGTTTAAGAAAATGTCCCTCTCCCACCCTGTCTCTAGCCACTATCTCCAGTCTCAGACAATGGGTATTTTGGTATATGTTTCTGGAGAGCTTTCTAGACAGTGGTGATTCTGATGTCTTGTCAGGGTTGGGAATTACTGATTCTAGGAAGCCTGTGCCTGTCTTAAACAGGTGGCTTGCTTACCTTTTGCCCAACAATGAAGTATGTTGCTTTCAAAGGCTGCTGATAGGGCTCAGTTGGTAATGGCTGACCTGAGTTAGATCCCCCAGGACCCACATGGTAGAAGGACAGAATCAATTCCCACATGCTGCTTCTGACCTGTATTTGTATACCAAGGCATGTATGTTCCCACACATAAGTATACACAGATACACTTTCAAACACACTAAATAAAATGTAAAAAAAAAAAAAAAAAAAATCAAAGAATGCTGACTGCAAAACCAGACTGGCCTCTTTCCTAAATTGTTTGAAATCCTGAAATCCAAGGTCAAACTGAAGAAGTGAAGTGAGGAGCTATGCAGGAAGGCGGTGGGAGTGCACGCCTTTAGTCCCAGCACTCAGGAGGCAGAGACAGGTGTTCTCTGAGTTAGAGGCCAGCCTGATTTACAGAGTGAGTTCCAGGGCAGCCAGAGCATCACCCTGCCTCTAAAACCCCAAATCATGCCAATCAGGCATGGTCTCACATGAGGAAGCCACAGCCCCTAAGAACCAGCCAAGCACACTGAGTACCAAGGGGACAAGTCTTGTTCCCTGCCTTCCAGTGGATGAGTCAGATCCAGGAAGGAGAGACGAAGAATGTTCATTTCCAAGAGAAAGAGCAGAAGGGTACAGACTGGTGAGCAGATCCCCACACAGAGGACCCAGGTCCATGAGCCCAGCCACTGAGTCTTCTGCTCAGGCTGAAGACAGATGGGCCTGCTAAATGTCTGTTCCCAGGGGTGGGCGCTGTCACCATCTCAGAAGAGATGGTCAGGCTCCTCCCTCTCCTGAGGACATGCTGAGGAGACAGGGATCGTTTGACACTGCCAAGAATGTAGATCCAGGACACCAAGTGCTGAAGCTGGGAACACAGACACCGGGTAACACTTCGAGACTAGAAAGCATATTGGATCAGAAAGAAGAGCTGGAATGGAGGTGGTCCCCGAAGCTTCCTTGGCTGGGGTGACTGTGTGGCTCTGAAGTGGTGCCCTGTGACAGTACCGGCTAACAGCCCTCTTCTCTTCAATTCCATTCCGCTGGACACTTGGTCTGGTTCTCTTTCTGAACAGGAAGATGAAGCACCTCCCAGGCCACCACTTCCTGAACTCTACAGCCCAGAGGACCAGCCCCCAGCTGTGCCACCTCTGCCGAGAGAAGCCACTGTCATACGGCACACGTCTGTGCGGGGCCTCAAGCGACAGTCTGATGAAAGGAAGCGGGACCGGGAGCAGGGCCAGTGTGTGAATGGCGACTCAAAGGTGAGCTGCAAAGACTGTGTGTGCTCACTGAGTGTGGGAAGGGTGCTGTAACACTGGTGACTTCATAGCCTCAGGCTCTGTCCACAGGTGGAGCTCCGGTCCTATGTGAGTGAGCCAGAGCTGGCCAGCCTCAGTGGGGACGTGCCTCAGCCCTCCCTGGGCCTCGTGGGCTCTGAGAGCAGGTACCAGACACTGCCAGGAAGAGGTAAGGAAGCCCCCTCTGGGGGTCTCTCAGGGGTTTCACAGTCCACTACATCACTCACAGCCTCTACCTGGGCCTCAGCTCCTGGCCTGCAGCTTGGGCCTAGCTGTGAATGCTGAGAGGGAGGACTGGCCTGACTTCCCCTACTCAGGGCCTAAATCTCTCCCTCTTTTCTCTTTGAGTAGTCTGTTTCCTCCCTTTTCTGTCTCCAGGAGCAACGACAGTGACTGCCCTAAAGTCTGGCACTGATTGAAGTGTTTTATGAGCCTCACCCAATAGTGCTGGAAGCAGCTGCTGTTATGACTCCCGTTTTCAGGATTAAGAAACTGAATTGGGCTGGAGAGACAGCATAGTGGTTAAAAGTGCTGACTGCTCTACCAGAAGACCCCAGTTCAATCCCCAGTATCCATGTGGTCATTTGCAACTGTCCGTAACTCATGCATGTGGCATGCAGATAGATATGCAGGCAAAGCACCGATAAACATAAAATAAATAAATGTGAGAGAAATTAAATAAACGCCAGTTAGCTGATCACAGAGGAAGCCAGCAATCCCAGAACTCTGGCTCCAGACCACTGTGGACGGCAGGTTGGGGTGCTAGGAAGTGCCAGCACTGAGGCCGCATTAGATCTGTGCCAGCCTGAGCCTCGGGGAGTCCCTTTCTTAAACCCAGCCTCCTTCTCTGGGCTTCTTGCTTATCCCTAGCTGGATTCCCCATGAAGCAAAGGGTTGAAGGTTCTTGTAGCCCCTTTCTACCTGAAGCAGAGCTTTACCCAGCTCTGCAGGGTCAAAGGCCACCCCCAGGCCAACCTTCCTCTCTTCCTGGGACCTGCCTCATCTAGGCTCAGGGAGAAAAGAACAATTTAAGTGGGTTATTCGCAGAGCCCTCCTGGCCCTAAGGGAGTGGGGTGGCTATGGAGGGCTTGGGAAGTGTCCAGCCACCCCACAAATACACCTAATTCTTCCTTCGTTGCTAAGGGCTCTCGGGCTCCATGTCCAGGCTCCAGCAGCCACCCACCATCGCTCCCTATGCCACACTCCGGAGGGGTCTGAATGCCGAAAACAGCAGTGTGACCTTCTCTGTAAGTGGAGGGACTCACACTCAGTAGAAGGGCCTGGGATGGGCAGTGACCAGTGAGCCTTAGGGAATGTAGGGTCCTGTCACTCCTGCTCACCAAGAAGGCCATTACCCTGCCATCTCTATTTTCTGATGACTACCAAGCTTGTCGGGGTCATGAGAAGTCTGAGAAGCCTGTACCCTATGCCTATCCTGGAGTGCAGATTGTTGGCCCATGTAGATAGGTCCAGCCGTTGTGTGCCTCTGCCCAGAAAACTCATTGTTGCAAAGGGCACTGGGTACTGAGAGGAAGTGATTTTCTGTGGCTAAAATGAGCCCATATAGCATATTACAAAGAGAGACTAAGCAGGCAGAGGGCAGGGGTGTAGTTCCATTGGTATAGCACTTGCCTAGTATGTACAAGCCCCTGGATTTGATCGATCCCCAGCACTGCAAGAATCAGCTTTGATTGTCAATATCTGTAATCCCAGCACTTGGGAGGTATAGGTAGCAGGATCAGGAGTTTAAGATTATCCTCAACTACATAGTGAATTTAAGGCTAGCCTGGTCTACCTGAGATGCTATGCTTTTAGCAGGAAGCAGCCATGCTGCTAGTCCCATCCACTCTGTGTCTCACCTCCTCCTCAGAGACCCAAGAGTGCCTTGGAGCGCCTGTACTCAGGGGACCACCAGCGGGGCAAGATGAGTGCAGAGGAACAGCTGGAGCGGATGAAGCGACACCAGAAGGCCCTGGTCCGGGAGCGCAAGAGGACACTGAGCCAAGGAGAGAGAACAGGCCTGCTCTCAGCCCGATACCTCAGCCAGACACTGCCTGGAGATCTTGGCTCAGTATGTTAGCTGGGGCTGGGACAGAGGCCAGAGTTTCCCC